>APFE031007542.1:0-12367 GCA_000404065.3 Pinus taeda | reverse complement strand
AAGGATAAGAAAGGAAAAATTTGAAATAATTGTCCATTAATATGGACCCATACAAAAAGTTAAATGTTGAATCCCACGTATGTTTGGTAGGGTATGACTTATCATAGTTAATGTTTGATGTCATCAAGTAGAACACAAGCATACATGGGAGTTCACATTCAATAGGAATTTAATAACCCTTGAAGGACAAGGGGCATGCATACGCATAGAGAAAGTAGAGAGAGTAGTGAATGTTAGTATAGGAGATCTTATTAGGTCAAACATTGTTTGAAAATAAATAATATTGATAAATTCCTAAAGGTAAAAAATATACATCTTGTGCAGAATTAAAAGCTATACTAAATACATATATACCTAACCATGTCAAGAGGATTAGACATAGTGTTTCTAAGGAGATAACATATCGAGGGGCTTTGCAACAATTTCCCCGCCAGGATCATTGAACTTTGTACAAGTAGATGGTCTAAATTCTACACAAATGTGACAACTATTGTGTTTCTTTATCACAAGAACAATTTTGGCTACCCATGTGAAAGATACATGAGGTAAAATTCATATGGTAGAGGAAAATATGGAGATTACCTTTCTTATTCTTACACAGATCCCTATAATCAACATAGACATGAAAAACCCTTGATTTTCATAACTGGAATGATTCTATAAATCCATTCCATCAAATAAACTAGATAAATGCACTGAGCGTGGGGGAAGTTTTCTACAATATGGGGATAATACCAATAATCATTTCATTAGAAGAAGGAAGAATTGAATAAATGATGGGGAAAAGAGTAATGTAAGTACTGAGCTGATGAGGAGGAAAATTTGCTAGAATCATAAAGTTATTCACAAGAAAATAGGATCTCTGAAGAAGATTTCTTGTTGAGCACACATGTGTTGCCATGATGAATATAATGAGTTAGTAGAGGAAGGAGAGGACATTGTATAAACAAGGATGGGATTTAGATAGAAGTGCTAGTGATTTGTGCACATCTAGATTCCTCCAAGAATCTCCAACTTGGAATAAAGATGAAGGATTTACCTCAAGAAAGTTGAGATAATTGGGAATAAAGATATTATTAACAAGCAAAAAACACTCAAATATTTTAGTTAAGACTTATTTATTGCAAAAATAATAGGAAGAAAAGGATAAGAAAGGAAAAATTTGAAATAATTGTCCATTAATATGGACCCATACAAAAAGTTAAATGTTGAATCCCACGTATGTTTGGTAGGGTATGACTTATCATAGTTAATGGTTGATGTCATCAAGTATAACACAAGCATACATGGGAGTTCGCATTCAATAGGAATTTAATCACCCTTGAAGGACAAGGGGCATGCATACGCATAGAGAAAATAGAGAGATTAGTGAATGTTAGTATAGGAGATCTTATTAGCTCAAACATTGTTTGAAAATAAATAATACTGATAAATTCCTAAAGGTAAAAAATATATATCTTGTGCAGAATTAAAAGCTATACTAAATACATATATAACGAACCATTTCAAGAGGATTATACATAGTGTTTCTAAGGAGATAGCATATCGAGGGGCTTTGCAAAAATTTCCCTGCCAGGATCATTGAACTTTGTACAAGTAGATGGTCTAAATTCTACACAAATGTGACAACTATTGTGTTTCTTTATCACAAGAACAATTTTGGCTACCCATGTGAGAGATACATGAGGTAAAATTCATATGGTAGAGGAAAATATGGAGATTACCTTTTTTATTCTTACACAGATCCCAATAATCAACATAGACATGAAAAACCCTTGATTTTCATAACTGGAATGATTCTAGAAATCCATTCCATCAAATAAACTAGATAAATGCACTGAGCGTGGGGGAAGTTTTCTACAATATGGGGATAATACCAATAATAATTTCATTAGAGGAAGGAAGAATTGAATAAATGATGGGGAAAAGAGTAATGTAAGTACTGAGCTGATGAGGAGGAAAATTTGCTAGAATCATAAAGTTTTTCACAGTCAAAAGTTTCTTAGAAGCATTGATGGGAATATCAAGAGAAGCATTTTCAAGATTTCCTTCAAAAGGTGCGTCATGGGTTTTGTTGGGATATTTCATCCAATAGAAATTTCATGAAGAAACGAGGAAGTGAAAGTCATCATCCAAGTGCTTCGAACAATGGAGAAAGGACAAAGGATGAGGTGATTCTTCCATAGGTTGATTAGATATCATCATATCTTCCATGATGGTTTCATGAAAATGCATCAAAGTATCAATGAAGTCACATGAACAAGAATGATTAACATCCTAGTAGGGTGAAGAGTAAAGGTCAATTTCAACATCATGGGAATATATCAATTCAAATTCGGTAGGGCCCATTTTACCAAACATATGAGGAAAATATCCAAGGATTAGTGGACTTGTTAGAATCACATGCATTGGAATAAGGATCAAGTTAGACATAACGGTAAGAACTCAACTTAAGTTCAACAAGAACCATTTCACCAAACATGCTTATATCCTCAAGAAAGGAATTATCTAGGGATACATGGGCCCATTTGAATCATATAAAGGGAGTGAGAATTAAGTTTAATGCCATGAGAAGCACTCAACACGTGATCAACATCTGCCATTTCTCCAAAAATTCTAATTTCCTCAAGAGAAGGATTGATGCACAGATTAGTGGATCTATCAGAGTCATATGAGAATTATTGGAAGTGTCTTCCCCACTTCGCACTTGGTGAAATTGTGGAAGGTTAATAACCATGTGTTGATACTAGGCTTCAAAATGACTTGTCATATTAACACGTTGACGAGAAACACATTGATGGAAGAAATGTTGATGAATCTCATCTATAGATAGGCACTAATGTGTGAGATGGTCTTTCCCAAATCCTTACAAGGAAAATCATTTTTCCTCTCATTCTCTTTTGAGACACCCACAACATTATCTTGGGTTTGTGATGCTCCTTTTTCCTCATTCAAAGGTTTAGATTTATTATCTTTCCTTTTACCTCCTAGTTTGTAAAGGTTTGTTGTTGATGTGGACTCAATTGACTTGACCACAAAGGTGGGTACAAGAGAATTAGGAGTCTGAGTATGAGGCTTTCTAGCTAGGGTACTAGACTATATACTCATTTGAACCATTTGAAAGGCTAGCTCACCAATGCTTTGAGAAGAGATGTTCCCCAATACATGATAGGCATGGGTTCTTGGTTTGTCATTCACAGGATCATTCGATGATGAGGAGAATTAGGAATGATCTCATATAAGGTACCTACTTGAGAATATAACAAGTCAAGCTTATGGGCATGGTATGATGCATTACTCCTCAATTTGGGCTCCTACCATGGCTACATCTTCAATAATCCTAGGCATGAAGGACTGTATGAACCACTCACGTAAGAATTCATTAAGGAACTTGGTTCCAAAGAGACTTCATCTTGTTCTACGATCATGAATATTATAATATGTGTGAGTGGAGTTATCTTGATAGAAATTGGTGAGAATCCTTCCTCTAATCGCTTACCTAACATGGAAATGAAAGTGATTGACAAAATCCTATGCTAAAGATGTGAAATTATCATAAGTGTTGAACTTAAATTCAATGTACCATTTGGAAGCACCTTTGGTAAGAGTCCACCAGAATAAGCGAAACCTTATGCTACCATACATGAATGAGTTGGATGAGCACCATAAGTTATAACTGGTATATGGGTTTCATGATCTTCTTCGAGATTAGTAGCAAACTTAGGAATGTCTATTGGCATTTTATGTAGGACACATGGCCATGTTGGGTTACTCTTAATGGGATTGTTCATTCACATAGAAAAATCAAACAAAGAAAGCGTTTCCAATAAAGGTGAGTTGAATGATGCTCGGGGTGGGATAGCTCCTCCACCGAAAACTAATTTGGCTAGAGGTGTTTTCTCTCATACCAATGTAAACCTATTACTATTTAATGCCCCCAAAAACAAAAGGATTTCCAAAATGTTGTTAACTTCATAGGCTGAAGGGAAATCCATGCAGGAAAAACCATCAATGCATGGGAACCACTATAGGAATTTCCTATGCTTGTTCACTGTGTTTCGACATCTCTAGGATGATAGAAGTAGGAAAGAATTGTCAAAATTTATTATCACTATATGGTTATATCCACACAGTGATGATTGTATGGAGGTACATTGAGTACTATCATGAAAGGTGAAAATATTTTGTTCTCATCTACTAGAACTCCTACCATATCCAAATTTAAAAAGAGTAATACAGTTTTACTATGCCACAAAATTAAAAAGAGTAAGACATTTTTACTATGCCACGATATGTTGTGGATTTAGTAACTCACACAGACTAGCTAAGGAATGTGTAACCTTATTCCTTAACAACTATTACTCATTCTAGAAACAATAAGAGTTAATAGGATCTCCATTATTGTACCATTTCACTCTCAATAAAGTCAAGGTATTTAAAAGGTATACACTGATATCCGTTTTGAATTATAATAAGTAAATTTTAAAGGTAGTGGAGTATATTGAATCCTTTGAAATCATGGATAAATATATGATAAAAATAGATTATAAATTAGTTTTAAAAGTTCAAAATAATTACTGGGTATGCTTTTTTATAATAAAAAGGATAAAAATTTACTACATTCTAATTTATAGAGAAAAGTAAAAATTTACCACTTGAATTTAGAAATAAAAATGAATTAAACAACTTAAGATATATTTTTTTCACACCGTGGGAAAACCTATCATAACCTAGTTGTGAAACTAGTAGTGAGGATAACCATCTATTGTTGCAGCCTGACTCATCACCATATTTAAGGAAAACCAAGGCGCCCTCACTCATCACCATTTTTTAAGGAAAACCACGGCACCTAGAATAACCTTACTCATCATCGATATTCAAGGAAAAAAATCAGGCCATGTGGAATAACTGACTCATCACAACCATTCAAGGAAAACAACCTCATGTGGAATAACGAGTTGGTGGTTCGTAAGGGGGTAGGCTTTCACTCCTGGGAGATGCCTCTAGGTCTTGTGATGTTAACTCCTTCCCTTACTTCTAAGGAAGACGAGCCCCAAAACAACTCCAGGCCCAAAAACAACTTAAAATATTATACCAACTAGTAATAAAAATATTATAATAAATATTTATTTTAAATTAAAAAAAAAGGTGTTAAATTAAAAGTAATAAGTAAATTACTAAATTATGCACAAATTTAGTTCGAGATAATCACAAAATACTTGAAAAATTTTAAAAACTATTTAAAAATAACAATAAAAGTTATATATCTATCCATCTATCTATCTATCTATCTATCTATCTTATTTTCATCTTTAAATTGAGTAATTACATTTACCTATTTACGTTGCTAATTAGTAAATTGTTTCAAATAGAATATGACACACAAGTTTGAAAAAAAAAAACCAATAAAATCTTCTTTGAGACATCCTTATGTTAAATGGAAGCCATATTGGGTTAAATTTGGATTAAAAAAAAAAAAAACACTCATTTGCTTAAAGATCATTTGATGATATCCAACCATGGGTTGATTGTGGTTGAGCACTAACCATGGGTTGATTGTGGTTGAGCACTAACCATGGGTTGATTGTGGTTGACCATGGTTGATCATGGCTGACCATGGTTGATCATGACTGACCAAAGGGACATTTTCTTATCATTATGGTTGACATTGTTCAACTTTATAGATTTCCGTTGACCATGCTAAACTAGCCTAACAATAGATATATTGACTGACCTTTATTTGCACCATGCTAACCATAGATATGTTGAATGATCATTGTGGCTGACTATAGATATGTTGATTTACCACTATCCCATACCATATTCAACCATACAAGTCTTGGTTGATGGAAATATGCTAGCATGGTTCATCATGGGTAACCAAGTTGATGTCCATTGACCATTATGGTTAATTGACCATTGTTGACCATGCTTGAAGTTCGTTTAGGGTGGTTGATCATGGTTAACCAAGTTAGATGATTCTAACCCTAGAGATTTTGATTGACCATTACCATTGATCATGGTTGATTATATCTAACCATGGTTGATCATGGCTTACCATGGTTGACTATGTGTAGCCATTATAACCATAGTGGTCTTTGTTGACCATTGTGCTTGATCATGGTTTATCATAATTGACGAGTAAATCTAATTTTCATTAATTAATCCTTTTCTAAGTAAATTTATTTTTTATTAATTAAATTTTTATAAATATTTTATGATAAATAACACAATAATTTTTTAATAATATTTTGTAAATTTTTAATTTAAACTTAATTTAAACAATAGTTTAAATACGCCATAAAATTATGATTCTAAATTCCTTAAATTAAAATATAACATCAAATAATGATTTGAATTTTGATGGACTGATCAGAGAAAAATTCATTTAAATATAAATTCAAATAACAAGATATAGAAACTCTATAATTTTTGGTTTTTCATTTTTAACTTGTTTAATTATACATGTAGGGTTTTAAAATTTGACACCTCTTTTACCCTAAATTCATCTGTGAAGTTGAAAAGCGGTTCGGTTAATTTAAGACAGTAAGATTCAGAACAGTAAAGAATAACTCCTTTTAAATCTAATCGTGCTCGAGTGGTGACCGTCACATTAGATTTTTCAAACCACTTCCTCCAATGCCATGTCTTAATTTTTTTTTATATTGAAATATTAGGCGACCTAGAGTGGTTAAAGTTTATTAGCAGAGACATGAATATTGCTCTTGTTCTGTCGAGGGCAGAGATAAAAATCGAGTTGAAAAGCATCCTCCTAATGCCACGCACATAACTCTGAACTAAACGTTCTTTACTTTCTGAGACTTATATATATATATATAAAGCTTTCCGAATTTTCGTGGGAGCCATAATATGTGAAAGAGGTCTAAACTACCACAGTCGATGCTGTGAAAGGAAAATTTGAAATTGTTTGTCTGGATCTTCGTTGTTTTCAGTGGTTTCTTCTTCTGCATCATCCGCTTCTCCTTCGTCGGCATGCTTTGATTTCGCTTCTATAAAATTGAGATTGCTCTCAACCACCAGCGTTTGGACATACTGCCCGCCTGCACCTTTTCCCAGGTGAAGAATCTTGGCCAAGCTTAGCCACCGCTTCTGTTTTTCTCCCTTCCACCAATTCCTTTTGCATTTTCATCATTTTGTGTAATCTCCTCCGGACGCTTTGCGCTCTAACGCCATAGATTGTTCCTGAATTGAATCTTGTTTTGACTGTGTCAGGGATCGCCTCCTGCTTCTCTTGTTCGGAGTTGTTTGATCCCTAAAGTTGGCCCTGATGCGCCCATCAATATTCAAATTTTGGAAATGACAATAGCCTTTCTAAATCTTTGCAATTTCTCCAGTATTCCTCGCATATCTAAAGCTGACCAACCAAACCGGGTCGACCAAGATATTTAGCATACCTAAGAAACCATGTTACCGTTGATAAGTCACATGTCAGATCCACGAATTGTGTAGATAACTCATATAATGTGAGGATATAACTTATAAATTGCGTAGATAAGTGGTATATTACGCCTAGATAATTTGGATACCCGAAGAAGATAACTCGCGTATTTGTCATATTCCGCGGAGAAAAATGGTATATGCGCTTGATAAGAAGTATATTTAACTTATATAACCGCGTATGTAAACGACATAAATCGCATAACACTGTTTACTCGCGATATTATATAAGCAAAATACACGAAATGCGGATTAGGTGAGGCGCATTTGTAAATTATTATGCGATATGCGAGTTATTTGCATTGTATACGCTCATTATCAAATGATATGCGATTATCTAGCCTTAAATATGCGGCTTATCCTGCTTCAATATGCGACTTATCTGACCCATTACGCGAATTATCATAAGGACAGGGGATTATCGCCTCCAGATTATCAACGCGATCGTGGCTAAGGTGGAAAAGGTTCGCGAAGCCCCTTGTAGTCTGTAATGGCGATTCCGATCTCTGTGTTGGCAGACGTGATACACATTTTGCTCACTATCGCCTTCATGTACTACTCATTGTTCGCAATCCATTTATTGAAGCAGGATTCGGTAATGAACTGAAGGCTCTAGGAATGCTACAATTAGCGTCCATTCTCTTAATTTGAATCTTGTGCGACTCTCTCCATCAGTTTTAGGGCATACCCTTTTAAACAAAGCCTATCATTGCGGCAATTGGCATCCCTTCTCCCAATCTGACTCTCGAATCTCTGTGAGACTCTCCATCAGTTTACCCACGCCATACCATTTTAAACAAATCCATGAGATACACTGTGTAGAAGAGGTATCTATAATATGTCCCATCTAACTGGTGACACCCGCCTATTATGCGTCACTGTAGCGGCTGATTACTTCCAAAGCTATGATCACCCCCACTAAATTGGTCTCGCCTCTTCCGAATAAACATATTTTACTTTGGAAACTTCCCAGCATTTTCTTTGTCAACAGAAAGACATGAACGCCATGGAATGTATAGAAGAAAGCAAGCTAGGTGATATGTACATGTATAGAAGAAAGCAAGCTAGGTGATATGTACGAAAACTGGTAGATAGTATTGAAAATAATTGTATATTAAATCAAAGAAACCCAGATAATCCCAGGTAATCAACCAATCAACTAGTGGTGTAATTAATTGTAATTGGATCCCTTAGAATGACTGTTTGACGCTAAAACCACTTCCATATAATCTTTTTTGATGTATATAATCTACCCCGACTGTGCCATTTTCAGGCTCTAAAGCTTTTTCTCCATTATGCACTCACGATCAAAACAACCAAGGTGTCACATTTGCTTCCTATACCTTTGTCTTTACAAGTCTCGTGAGAGGACTGGAAATAAAAAATTGCGTTTTGCAAGCAATGTTGGACAATGAGAATAAACTGTTGTATTAGCAAGCTGATGTGAATTGTCCAGTTGACATTTCATGTTGGAACAGAAAGACTTCAATATCAAACATTATGGTAATCAAAATATGGCATCATAAGGCCCGAAAATTAACCTATAGTTTGAAGGTACGTACACAACCAAATTGTTGCTATGATTTCAGTTTTAGATTGCAGGTTTCATTTCATTATGCAACATGCTATTAGTATGCGGTACCTAAGTCTGCGATGTTACGCAGCTTGCACGAAATCCTCTTCCTCTCATTACGAACCATTCTATTAAATAGCCTTTTTTCCATCCTCCGTATTAGATATATGCGGTATATAAGTAATATATTTATAAGTAATATATATGGGGTATATATAGGCGTTAGCCATGATCATGGCATTAGGGATTTGTTTTAATCTATTTTAATAAAGCAATATATTTATTATTTTAGTTATTAATATTAATTATTTTATTTATTTTACTCATCAACATCTCATATATTAAATAAATTCATAGCTTTTTATATATTATATGGTTTTTCTAGTTTATTTGTTACACTTTTATGTTGTTTTTTTTCATTATCGAAATAGTTGACATGTTTTCTGAATTGCAAAGTCTCCAATGGTCGTCAAACATTATCGAAATAGTTAGACATGTTTTCTGAATTGCAAAGTCTCCAATGGTCGGTCAAACATCCGTGCCAACTCGCAGTTTTGGCCTTACTTACAATTACATTACCATAGGCCATGTAGTATAAAGACCAGGTTTATCATCCCGTTGGCACCCACGTAATAAAATTAAATATCTGACGTATACAGATTTTATTCCAAAACTAATGCATATAGAAGTGTGAGTAGATGGAACTTGGTAATGAAGTTTAGGGCATTAGTTTTCCTAGTTGAAATTTATATTTATATTTTGAGGTGTTGATTGAATTTAGTGAATTAATTTTTGATTTTATATTTGTTTGTGGAGTTTTGATTGTATATAAATTTAGTATTTTTGGGAAATTTTGGGAATTTTATAATTTAAATTTGTGATTTAAACAGACTTTTATTTAGTTTAGAGTACATTCCACTTAATAATATATTCAGAAATATTCAAAAAATGTAATAAATAGAATATTATAAAAAAATAATAATAAAATTTAGCATATTATCAGTCTCTTTGTAAATGGATTTTTAAACATAGTTTCTATTTGAATATTTGTATATTGCAATTTATTCAATTCAAAATAATATCTAATTTATTATTTGAATAATAAATTCTTTCAAATTTGCAATTGTATTGGTGTAAGACATGTTGTTTTCCATCTATTTAAAATTCAATAATTATAGTAAAGCATTTTCTTTCCATGCAAATAAAATTTTATAACTAAATTTTGTATATTTAATATAGTCAGACTAATAAAATAGTTTTCATATTATAATTACTTATTCACAATGTCGAATTTATTATTTGGATAATCAATTCTTTCAAATTTGGAATTGTATTTTGTAAGACATGCTTCTTTCCTTCTATACAAAATACAATAATCATATTACTGAAACATTTTCTTTCCACTAGATAAAATTTGATAACTAAATTTTGTTTCTTTGGAAATTATGAGATTATTGTAGGATTAATCGAATAATTTTAATATTATATTATTCAATTGATTTGAGTTATAAATTTTTAAAATCTAATTGAATTCAATTAGAAATTTTAAAATTTTTTAGAATATGAACCGAATTGATATCAAAGTTCCATCCAATTCTAAAACATTTTCAAAATTTACCATTGAAATAGATAAAAATAACTCATTATAATATTATATAATTTTCTATGAAATTTCTTCCAGGACACACCCCTATTATAATTGCACTCGACACTAAAATATTGTTAATACCGGAAGCCAAAAAAATAAGTCATGTCACTAACAAATTCACATAAATTTGGAGGAAAGTATTAATGTAACAAACTTCTAATTTTATACAGTGACATATCTAATTGATCCATTGGAATTTGGAGCAATGGTAAGAAACTTTAGTTATATATAATTATATATATATATATATATGCCTCTAGGTATTTGTTGGTAATATAAAGAATTACCAACAAATTTCACATTGTAAGGATTGAGTTTTGGTCAATTGGATCTTCCCCAAGATGACGAGGAGCATTATAATGATTATGAAATGCGTTTTTTCTCAGAATATGTATAATTTTAATATTCTTGAATTTTTGTTGGAACCTGTTTCAATAAGGTAATATATTCATTATTTTAATTATTAATATCTTAATTTATTCAACGTATATATAGCTTAAATTTTTTTATAGCTTTTTTATTTTATATATTATATTTTCTTTATTATAAATATATTTTATCATAATTGTAAAATTTAATTTATGCTTTTAAAACTTTTGTAAAATTGAAAAGGATTTTCCCACTAGATTTTCAAGTTGCACATTGTTATTTTATTAAAATTTATTATTTTAATAAATAAGATCATAATGAAATTACTGTAGTTTTCTTTCAAAATTGAAGAGAGTTCTTCCACTAGATCTTTATATTGCATGATATTAATTTAGTGAATTTTAATATTTAATTAAATAAAGTTATAATGAAATTATTGTATTTTCCATTTAATTGTTCTTTCTAATACTAGATATATTAGTAAAAAATCTTATTTAAAACATATTTATTATTTTTAATAGTGAGTTATATTCTTTTCATTATATAAAATTTATTATATTTTCCATTTTTAACATAAAATATCACCTATTGTTAAAAATAACATCTATTTATATTGTGTATTAAATTCAAAACTATAATTTTCAATAGTTTTGTTAATAACTTTAATTATGTATTATATCAAAAATTTATTTATTTTTACAATGTTTATGTAAGTAATTGTTTTCATTCTACAATGTGTTTTTACATTTTACTTTTACAATTATCATTCAATGAAGCAAAAAGGGAGAGAAAGCGAGAGATTCAATCTTATCTATAGTTTTCAATAATAAAATATTAATTAACATGTAAATTAAATGTTAAGATGATGTTATATTATATATAATTTATATATATAAATATATATATATAATAATATATATATATATTTGAATATCATTATTTAACGAAAAAGGGTTATAAAAGTTTTGTTGGAGAATTAAAAAGCATAAAATATTAGTAAGTATAAGAGATTAATATTATAATTGATATTAAGAATTATTATTTATTATCATCATGATGAAATTAAGATAGCCATTTTTTATAATATAATTAAATTAGGTCATGAAAACTAATTTACATATAAATGACTTGAAGATATAATTTTTTTTTAATAAATTAAAATTTTAATACAATATTACAATGTATGAGAAGAATCAAATATGTAATACAATAAATTACAATGTACTAGAAGGAATTGAGGTTACATGGTGAGATGTATTAAACTAAACAAAGTCTTTCCGTAGAAATCACATGAGAGAATGTGATTTCTACCTAAAGAC
>APFE031007540.1:66337-91671 GCA_000404065.3 Pinus taeda | reverse complement strand
AAAAAAATAAAAAATAAAACTTTTAAAAAAAGGGCTTGGTGTAGAATTACCACATTTTTAAATCAGCATAAAAAACACTACGATTATAAAACGCAATGTACATAAAAAAATTTATAGTGCCAAAAACTAAGCTTTTAAAAAACACATGTGTGTTCTGCGTAACCCATTTTCAAAATCGGGTCACTCTTTTGCTATCTCTACAAAATGGGTAATAGTATGGGTTCCCATTTCAAAGTTTACAACGTTTTCGAATGAGGAAATAGAACGATGGCAGAACCGGCTACATGAGGTAACCACACTCAACTGTAACATGATGATAAGGTTACTTCGCTACGTAGCAACGGAAACAAGAGACCTACCTACGTATGATGGGTTAATCGAGGTAGAGGAGTTCCTAAATAAATTTGAAAAAGAAGTGCGGAACAATAGTGGTTCGATGCTCTGAAATGGGTATTGCGCACTATGCCCACAAGGTGGTAGGTTACGCACCAACATAATTTTGAGGACATGCGTGAATGCAGAAGGATGATGTGCCTACGATTTGGGAAGCCGCAAATGCGAATGAAAGCTAAGTATGATGGACGAAACAGCCTGTGTGCCCACCTTTCCAAATGGGTACAGGCGTATGGTGCGCACCCTGCACGAACACACACCATCTTCATGATAGGAAACATGATCGAAAAGTAGGAGCGGGCAAGAAAATGGCATGAACAACCCCTCCATTTTAGACCAAGAGGTATGATAAGACCAAGCATGTAGAAGGTTATCCATATGGAAGGCTTTGACAAAGTGTGCGAAGTACTAAACAGGGTCCATAATGCGAAACGGACTGACTAGGACCTACATGTACCGGCGGCTCTATGGGTGTATAGCACGACGTGAAAGAACCTGACTGCGCAGTCACCACCAAGGGTAGAATATGAAACGAACGTTGTAAGAGCTCTAGTACTGGAAAAGCCTAATCCAGCACTAGTAGGGACAACAGTTCGAGGAACCTTGGAAGCTGAAATCCAACAGGGAAACCTTAGACTCCAAGAACTTGAAGAAGAAAGGGTACGGTTAAGAAAGAAAAGCGCTCTGGTGAATGCGGAAGTCAAGAACCAGGAGGAAAAGATAAAGGAATATTTTCTCATCAAAAAAACTAGGATGGTAAGGCAAGGTGCTTACGATTAGTCTGATGACTTGGCTTGGACCACATATTTCTAAGCATAATGACGAGGGTAGCATGTTGCAAATGCTGAAGTGTGTGATGCCGGCCGTAACAATAAAAGGTGGGGATTCTCCAGCAACCATGACGGAGGATAGATGGAACTATACACGGGTGGTGCGATCACCTGACTAGCCGAAGGAAATACAATCCTAGCGGTCCAAGTAGTTGAAAGGAAGCGTGGGACTATAAACTACTCTCCACGGAAGCTGCATGAGGTTTGAGCTATGCGCAGAAACAAAAATTCACAAGGTCCGCGACTGTGCACAGAGGGCTGCAGTGCTGCACGGGTTGGTAAAAAAAGGGATTGTTGAAATCAATATTCACGATGGGATGCTCTACTTGAGGCCAAATGGAGCAGGTGGTAGGCATTTAAAACACAATTTATGGGCAAGATTTGTGAAAATATGTTGGCAAGAAAGCATTAATGAACCGGAATTGGTGGGAGCGGTCAAATTCGAATTCAAAAAGCGCTATAAAATACAAAGGGCTGCCCAACATATAACACTTGGTCATTTGCGAATTGAGCGATTGAGCAGAGCCCTGAGTGTTGTGAGTCGAGCATTGATTGAGCCCTTGAATTCGCGAGTGATAGATTGGAGCACAGATACAATCACAACAACTAAGGATGGTATGGAGATAGCAGAAGTCACCATCGAGAGGCCACACAGGCCCTAAATGTGGGGGATGTTCCAGAAGGTGCTGAGATTGTGGCAGAAATCCCAAAATCACTATGCATGCCAAGACCCAAGAAGGATAGACAAGCAATGGCTCTTGTACACATGTCCCCGTGGAACCCGCTGCACAACAAACTGTCGATGGAGGAGAAGGGGAAAGCTGTCACTATAGAAATAGACAAAGGAGAAGAAGATCTATAAGATCTCATCATCACAGAAGAAGAAGATGAAGCCATGGAGGTGGATACTCATCCTACGCACTCTGCGACAAAACTGCCTACCTATGTCCCCTCGCAAAAAAGGAAGTCCAAAGTGCCCAAGGACCTAGATGAGACCAAGAGCTCACTCTAGACCCTGCTCCTCCTAGATGGCATTATGTTTGAAGGCACGCACCTGGGCCATGTGTTGAGCATGAAATTTGAAGATTGGGACCTCGCTGACCACGAGATGTTCCCTCACCCTGACACCAGAAACCTCATGAAGTAGAACACCGCCGAGGTGGTGACAACATTAGAGCTGCGGAAGTGGTTGCACATAGTGGAAAAGGCCCGGCTGCTGAACCTACTCTGGGTTCTGCATTTCCGCCGTGCGCCAATAACCATTTTCATCATTAGGTAGCTGCTCTGCCTGGTGCATGATGGTTGTTTATGGCTGGAGGAGCCCATCCCCATCACGACAGATTTGATTCATCACATCTCCTAGCTTCCATACAAATGAGAGGACCCCACAACCACATCGGAAGGGAAGGGTAGTGATTTGGCGATCGTGGAGGCCATGAAGAAGAAGTACAAGCTGGAAAAGAAGAAGAGGGGCTACACCATCTCCAACATCAAGGACAAAGTAGTACGCATGGCAACCCAAATCCTTGCAGGAAAAGTTATGCGCAAGTGTTGTGCAGATGAGGTACCTGCACCAGTGGTTGCACTGGTCGAGCAGTGCGGGGAGGGGATCCAATTTAACTGGTCTGAATTCCTCTGCACAAAATTTTTAGAAAATTGTTGCGAAGCCTAGGAACAGGGAAAAATGTTCCAATATGCATGGTTGATGCTATCCATATTGCTCATAGCTAGGGAATTGCCAGAGGATAGTCAATTCCCCATAATTGACAGAGATTTACCGGAGGCCGTGAAGTACGCTTCACTCTGGGCCATGAAGGATGCTAAAAGGATACGTGATGGCAGAATCTTCTGGGTTCTCATGGAGATGAACATTAGAATGTGGATCAACCATAAGTTGTGGTTGTCACCCACAGTTTACAACAGTCTACAGAGTTTTGCAAAATTTAAGGCAGAGATGCATAACATATATATCAGGGCGCGCAAGGAACCGACTAAACAGTGGACAAAGATACCCTTTGTAGCCACCGACAACACCATTTTCAATGTCTTGGAGGCATGGACACCAGAATGGCGCACCCCAAACATTGTAGGAATTGAGAAGTCAACAGTGTAAACGAAGAAAGACGAGGCCAAGCTACGCATCGCCTAGTTGGCCAAAAAATGAAGGAAGGAAACAACAGCAACAGAAGTATGGGCAACGTGGGACACAGCTATAGAATTTTCTCTACAAATCGGCTAGCTCACTGATATCATGTAGAAATTTCACCTGTAGATCCAACTGATATATGCAATGTACTAAAGCATAATACTAGATCTACATCTACCACAAACTTAGTGGAAGCTTAATTGAACATGAGGAACATCAAGCATGAACACATATAACTGATAAGAAGGAACCAATCACACATAATACAAAAGAATTTACCCGGGGAAAGCACCTACCTAAAACCCCATCTTTGTATTATCATACAAGTGGAAATATAGTCCAGATTACACAAAGCCTTAGCTCGGAAGCTGCTCTCAGTACAATCCCTCTGTTGCTCATAGATAGTCAAAGGCTTCTAACAAACCTTCTCCTCTACCCTCTAAGCCTCCTATTTCCTTGCGCAGTTTCCTTGGGGTCCAGTGCTGCCACCTATGTGAATTGGCCTCTTCACACACTCACTAACCTCTGATCTAACTGCACAAACTCTAAGGAGATAAATCCTTATCATGGATGAGCTTCCTTTATAGGAAAAATATTCATCCAACTGATAGTACACTATCCCTTCTCTAATCTCAATTAGGTCTCTGTCTAAACTTACATGCATCAGTTATCCATGAGAGAATACTCAGTTATCTGAAAATAACAATTGTGACATGCATGGAAGCATTAAAAAACTGTATCTCATTAATTTAACAACTTGTTAAATTAATCTAACTGAACTTGACTAAGTTAAACTAAGTCAACTAATCCTCTCAATATAGAACTCATCCTTAATTTCTCAACCAGTGGAGCAAATCAAGGACACATTCACCAATCAGTGGAGAAATTATTGCATGTTCTCACAAAGACTTCAAGTTTGATTTTCCTTAACTAATTAACTCATGGAGAATTAATTAATTAATATTCAAACCGCTGGTAAGACCAAATTCAAATTTTACTTCCTATTTTAGACCAGGGACTGTCTAAAAATATGAATCCAACTTGAACTACTAAAACTAGAACTTCTATTTTTAGCACTTCCATTTTCATTCCTTGTTGCCCAATCCAGCGCTGATGCCCAAATTACTATTTTTAGCACTTCTATTTTTAGCAATTTCTTGTTGCCATTTTTCAACAATGGCACAGAACGCAACAGAGCAAGAAAAGACCAGAGCAGCAGCAGTCGTGAAGGCAGGTGAGGGCCAAACAACGCCTTCACAGAGATAGGAAGCAGAGGAAGCAGAAACACAATAAGGAGGCACAAACCCAAAAACTGCGTCAATAGAGCTAAAGCGCCGACACCCAGCAGAGTGGGAAGGGTCGCGAAAGAAGGTAAAGGTCTTGAAATTGTCCATTGACCCAGTCACCCTAGCCGAGGGTGATTTGCATGACATGGGTGAGACAGTGCGCGATGTCACCAATGGGGCTCTCCAAGATTTCATGTAGGAGAACCATATTGTGTTAGGGGCCCTCAGAGCACAGTTGCAGGAATTATAGGTGCGTCCCCCTCAGGTTAGTACCCTTTCGACCAACCTCAAAGTCGAATCGACAGCAGCAGAGTAGATGTTGCACGCGCAGATGAAAAACACAATAGTGCTGCTGAAAGGGGCACTAGTGACATCCAATGAGGCCGATAGGCCTTTGGTTAGCATGTTGAAAGGTCTCGGTGTTAATCTAGCTGCCCTTCTGCGTGAGACATTATGTGTTGCAAGATGGGATAACTGCAAAATTGTGAGCTAGGGAGAGCCACGCGCTTCAAGTCCTAAGTGAGCAGAAGAAGGAACAACTAAGCTTGCAGCATGATGAATTGGTGTCACAAAATCAACAACTGGTGCCGGTGTGTTTTTGGGAAAACTAGTGTCTTTTCGATCGACTAGCCCTCTACGATTGGAAACTACCCTAGAAACAAAGAGTTTAAAGCAATTTGCAATTTCCTCTATGTATGATAGATAAGAGAGAGCCAAAGGAACAACCTGGATCTTCCACTCAATTCCTTTCTTGATCTCTCTCCCCCTTGACAAAGCTTGCAACTCCTCTCCTACTTATCCCGTTTAGAGAATACCTGTAGAAACACAGTAACAAAACACCGTCAAAGCATCTTGATCTATTATATCATAAGCATTGCAGAATCAGAAATACAATGAACATACAATGACATTCACAAATAAAAACATTCACAAATACACAATTGTATGGAGGAAAACTCAAAGAACTTTATTAAATAGAAGGGACAATTACAACCCAGCTGTCTGATCCGGCATCAAAGCCCTCTTCACCTCATGAAAAGCAAGATCACCCAACAATACAAAGCTCTTTCTTAGATACAAACTATCAACACTTCCTTTATAGATGTCTCAGATGAGGGATCCATTTATAGATGTGTGCAAGGGTGTGAGTCATATCTAGGTTTTTGATTAATGCCATTCCACTTTTTGTTTTTGGTTCCACTTGGAGATTTCTTGGATCTCTTACTCATCCTTGGGCGAATTCAGAGAGGCAAGTGTCATAGGAGAAGTTTCTAGAATATTCCATGAGCATCCACTTAGCAAATTGTCTCAGACATTTGTCCATCCTCGCTCATTGCACCCTACAGAAGGCCTCTTCAGTATGCATCACACCTGGCTAGTGTAGAAGTCCGTATGCATCACACCCTGACAATGGAGCAGTTAGTATGGTCCAGTTTTGGCCAGTTCTAGATGGTTTTTCAGGTGGAACTTTGGGGAATGATGTAATCAGTTGACCATGATCCTTTATGGTATGAAACAACTCTTTCAGGGGTTAAAAAGCCGTAGTTTATCGACATATAATATTGGGGTTGAAGTGCCCAAATATGTCTATAACAGTTACCCCCTAAAGCATGAAGTCGTAAATATTTTGATGTCGGGTGAAATGCTTTATCATGAGGATCCGAGGTTTTCAAACTAGAAGGTGACCTGTATAAGATACAATACAATACATCATCATCATATAATTTTCATGATCTAGCTGAGGGAGGCATTCCCATGCTCAACTTTATAAATTCATTTTCATGTACATAGAACAGATAATCATCTGTAATTGCAGACTGGTGATTCTATAAGGTCATCATCCCTGGCTTGGATGACCATCTGTGTAGCTTCTATGTACATTTGATGTCTTTATATCCCTTGTTACACAAAAATTTGTCACTGTCCCTGCTACCCCTCTCCCGCATCTTGGAGGACTCATTTCGGGACCTATGAGAAGTGACATGGCCTACAAACACTTGCATTGCATTCCCCTGAACATGAGCTTTGTTTTCCCTAAAGACATCTCCTGCTAAAAAACCCTAAAAATAGCTCTTTTTCCATTAGCGTGGTTTCATAGTGTAGCCCTCGCCCCAAGGGGGCAAATCCTCCAAGAGGACGCGCCAATTGGCGCTCTGTCATAGAGTCGCACCCGTGCCAACCATAATCAGAGGTGTTTTTTAACAAATAAACGGTGGAAGTTTTATCCTAACAAATTCCTGGACTACTATCTATCTTGAGTTGGGTGGTTCGGCTACAGATTTCCATACAGAGGAAGTGGTTTGCCACCTCTCATGGAAGCTTCCTTGATGATATGGCCAATCCCATGATTATTGGTTATGATCCCAACTCCCCTTCCTCCATCTATACAAGCTTGCTCATTTTCCTTTGCAAGCTAGTTCCAGAGTTCTAGATATTCAGAATTGTCAAATTTCCAAGAGCTTCATGCTACAAGAGCCTTCTTGATTCCCATAAGGCCAAATCCAAGAAAGGAGATTATCGTCCAAAATCCAAAGAGAGAGGCTTGTCCTTGTTCCTGACAGGCTTTGCGAGACATGTGCTGCTGACTACCCGCCAAAAGAGAATCCAGCATCAGAACTTTGGTTGTATTCCCCTTTGATTAATTATTAATGAATGACTATTGGTTATGGTTCCACTCTTATTATTACTTATGATGATGATGAGTTATGTCCTTTTTGACTGACATATAGTTGCATATGCTGGATTTTATGCTTGTGTTTGTGTCTTTTCTTGTATGTGCAGGTGTCCATTCACGGAGATCATGAGGATTGTGATTTGTCGGAGCAAAGGAACGGAAGCACCACCTCTCCTACAAACAATAGCGTTGGAATCCAGGTAGGCCTTCAACACTGGTCTGTTAATTTGCAATTAGGAACTTGTGCTATAGCATTGATGATTGTTGCTAGACCCGGTATGGGCTAGTAGGGATTTCCTCTGTCCACAGAGGGGATTTACCTCCTCAACATCCCTAAATATATCGCAGCCCGAATGGATGAAACTAGGTCCGGGGTCTTCAAAACTTGTTCAATCTTCGCCCGATGTACAAGTCGATCCATGTGAAGAGATGTTCTAAAGTCGAACATGGAAAGACATCGCCTGATTACTAGCCAATAATGTGAGCTGTTAACAGACGTGAGAGGAATAACCGATAATGATAATGACCCTCAAGGTACTACAGTACAATTCATGTGGCATGAATATATGATCCGATGTCGAACACCACACAAACTCTTTCGGTCGAAGGCCATTGATGTCAACTTGTCGCCGGAAGTGGGAAACTTGCCATTGAGGCATGCAAGCTTCAAAGTACTAAAAGGGTTGTTTCTAAGTCAACTTCGGACAATGAGCTGATGTCAACAAGAAGTGACCCTTCGTAGAAGGGCCTTAATGTATCCCACATCTACGACACAAAACGAAGCAAATGATTTTCTGGAGATGAAAACAATTTGATGACACAAGGTTCAGGAATGGTGGTCATGAAAAATGGAGGTTGAAGGTATTGCAGTGGATGAGGCATTAATTGGATGGTGAATTCTCAACTCAATGACTTCTCTTGAACATATCGGCGACACTGAGATGGATTGGTGGCGTTAACCCCAAAATATGGATGGTATGGACAACCAATGGTGAAATGACCGGTGAACGGAATAACCCAACCCGACTCAATCATGGTGATGGAGTGCAAGTGTAATGCTCAAGAGAAACCTACTACCATAAAATTCTTCAAGTTTTCTTCCCTTTTTCCCTAGTCATTGCTGACCAGTACCTCTTTATTTTTGTGAGGCTTGAGGAGGATAACATATTCTTGTTCTATAATTTTCCCTTCGGGAAAACATGTCACTATGTTTTAGTGAGTCTGGCGACAATGAAACTCGTTCTTGTCTAGGTTAACAAGTTTATCACTATTATTTTAACGAGTTTAACGACAGAGACAACTCGGTCCTTTTCATGTTTAGAGAGTTTGAAAAGTGACGAAAAGGGGACTCTGTCTTGTCTTAGGTGGATGATTTTGTCGCTATTGTTTTAACGAGTTTAACGACAAGGATAACTCGGTCCTTCTCATGTTTAGAGAGTTTGAAAATGAATGAAAAGGAAACTCTAGTAGTCCTTTTTCGTAGCATAAACCCTTAAGTCTGAAAAAGGATAAAATAATACGAAAGGGATGAATTTTCAATTGCTTTAACGAGCCAAAAAACACAAGCGCTCGACAATCTTTTCATATTTAATGAGTTTGAAAAGAGTTTAAAGGAGACTCATTTTTTAGGAACGAGTGGTGTCTAGTGTAGCAACTGGTTCTGGGTAAGCTTGGATCTTCTCAAAACATGGTGATGTGAAGAGGGTGGCTAATAATACCACTCGTCGCAGCTGTTCCTCAAAAAGGTAAACAATCAAGTGGAAGCGTATGATCGGCCAAAATAATGGAGGTGATGGTAGGAACACAACCAAGGCTCAAAAGGCTGATAGTATGGCAATCACAAAGGTTATTTACTGAAGGTGGGTTCATTTTTTTATGAGCTTGAACCGTGGGGAACCATGCTAAGTGGTAGGTTTATTTTTTAACGAGCTTGAACCATGCAACAACATATGCTCGGTTTTTAGTTTTTCTTTTTATGCAAGCTAGAAACGACAAAACTAAAAAAGCTAGAAAAGACAAAAACTAAAAGTCTTAAAGTATTTTTGATAGTCAGGAGCATACATTAATGATGCTTTTATCATGAAACCTTTTAAGGCATCAAAGGAAGCTTGTGCAACTTGATCCCAGCGGAAGGGCACTCCTTTTTCAAAAGACGTGTATAACCTTTAGGGTTTTACAAAACTAAAACTAAAAAAATAAAAAGCTAAGGAACTACTGAGGTTAGGTAGGATGGTTTTGTCCACAGAGTAGACAAAACACTTCCTTTGCTCTGTCCGCAGTGCAGACAAAGGTGAATGGTGTGTCGAACCAATCACCTAACCTAAGAAGCTAAAAATATAAAAAATTAAAGAGCTAAAAAAACTAGAAAAATTGAAAAAGGGTTTGCATGCCCCCAGCATGATGAAAAGGAGAGTCTCTAGTAACCATAAGGAAATCACTATGGTTGAGCAGGATTGTTTCGTCCACAGAGCAGAAAAAACACTTCCTTGGCTTCATTTGCAGCGTAGACAAAGGTGAATGGTGTGACAGAACAATCACTTAACTTACATGGAAATTCATGTGGTAGGATGGTTTCATTCGCGGAACAGACAAAACACCTCCTAGGCTTTGTCCATAGCGCAGAAAAAGGTGGATAGTGTCTTGGACCAATCACATAACCTATAAGGAAACCTATCTTTTCAGCTAGGTTTGTTTGCCAAATAGACAGGCGTGGATGCCCCCTAAGCTTCATTACATGCACCAGACTACTCGTGGAAATTAGGTGGATGGAATGAATGTTGAAGAGACACTGTTAATGCAAAAGGCCTATTGAGGGATGACGCTTGACATGTAGCTGTGCTTGAACCAGGAAATGAAAGTTGGTCAACAGTGACAAATTTGCCTTCATGCGGGAAACACATCACTCAAAAGAGTGTTGAGACAATAGCTTCCATGTTGTAAACATAGTCACGTCCAAGGAGTAGATTGTAATCTAATTGTCCTGGGACTATCATCACATTCAAGTGAACGGTTTTCTATCCCAAAGTTATGGGTAACTTAGGAAGGATCCCTAACGGTCGACTGGTTCCTTTGTTGAGGCCTGACAAATTATGTATAACAGGCATAAGCAATGGCGAACCAAGTGCTTTCCAAGAAGTTGAGGAAAGGATACTCACTGATGCCCCTTCATCTATGATAGTGCCAGAAACGATCATTTTGTAAACTTATACTATAATCCGGAATGGTACATAAGATGGAAGGCGGGATCTTGCTAGTCGATTCCAATTGAAGGAGGTGACCAGACTACTTGGAGGGGGTACCAAATAAATGGTAGAAATAACCCCTTGAGTAGCGGGAACTAGGGGATTTTGTTCCTGTTGTGAAGGAATGGGCGGATTGCCCCCAAGTTCATAGGACTCTGAAGTAACAAAAAGAATTTGAATAGTATCGTTCTCAATCTCTTCGGGAAGTGAATGATCTTCTGAAGGTAGAACTGGGTCGACTGCCACCTCGACCTGTTGACTTTTGTCGGGTATAGACTCAAAAGATTCACTTTCAGTGATAGGTGTTTTGACCGACAGTTGAGTTATGTCAGTTGGATTTTCAACTAGTAAAGGACTTGGGGAGAGTTTCCTATATCCAGATGGAAGTCGCTACGGTGAAGCAGGACAGTTATGCAAGACTCTTTTGGCTTCATCCAAAAAAGGACAATGGGGAAGGGTATGGCCCCCTTCACATAATCTACAATTTTGACCTTTCCTTTCTGTCCATGAACTTCACTGCTACTAGTTGATGGTGCGTTGTCAACATGTTCACCTAAGGTTGATGACACCTGATGGTGCAAACAGAGATACCATTCTCTCACTATCCGAGGAAGGCAAGGATAGTCTTGATGAAAATGGTCTCCTTTACAAATTATGCAAGGAAATGTAGGAGATTTAATGTGCGGATTTTCACCAGATGATTCATGGTTGCCCCCTTACTTAACTAACTTATTCTTCTTCTCCTTCCCTTTCTTCTTTTTCTTAGTCACTTGGTTACTAGCATCACTATTTTCACCAAGGGAAGAGGAAGAAGGGAAGGGAGACACAAATGAAGAAGAAGGCGAGGGGTCAACTTTAGTATCAATTGAATGCTGATTTGATTGTTGAGGAAGTATGGTATTTTGAAAGAAAGAGGTTGAGAATAGCCATACTGGTAGGCCAATTGTAATTCCCGGAAGGGTAAATGTAGCCATATACGGAGCACCAATATTTCCCCAGGAAGAAAATGGACTAGGATTCCTCTCAAAAGGGATTCCTTTGATTGGTGGATCTTGGATTTGTCTCCATATATCTCAACCTAAGATCAACGAAGGAATAGAGATGTTATTTAGAATTAAATAAATTTTAAAGACACTTTCACACAACTTTTCTTTTTCAATTTTTAAGAGTCGAGAAAAAGCTAAAGATGACTCTAGCCCCCTTTGATTTTTAATGAGCCTGAAGTGACAAGTGCTCAAATGGACCTTTTATTTTAAAGAGTTGAAAAGGAACGAAAGTGACTACTCTGGAAATATAGACAAAGGGATTACCAACGAATCGCAAAACTGCAATATACACCTTGGTGATAAATTAAAGAGAAATTACCAAGGACTTATGTATGGCAGTCAATCTTTTCGAATGTTGTGTTTAGTGCATTGCAATCGATAGGGTGGCAGACACGGCTTCCTATGGATAAAGGATATAAGCCTATTGTGGTCTCCCAATATATACTTGATGGTATGGGGAGCACAAATCTATGCTAGCACTTGTCGTATCAAAGAGGAGGAATTACCCAACCTTCGATGAAAACAATAGTTACTAGTTTTTACGATGCTGGAACACGTCTCTAGCCTAGACCTCTAGATGTGTTGCGTTAGGTTCGAAAGCATTGTTAAGTTCATTGAAATTTCTTTTAGAGTTGATCTTATTTAGAAGTTTACCTTTCAATGGTTCACTGCGTATGTGATTTGAAATTCCTAAAAATGAAATCTACAATGATAAACAATCGTTGTTTATTTTGAGCAATGAAAATCCTAGTTACTAGGGAAAGAAGATTACAATTTCTTTCAAACAAAGAGAAAAGAGCACACACTAAATGCACTTTCCTAAATCATTTTATGCACACAAGCTAAATGTAAATGCAAATTCATGTATTTGTTTTTCGTTCTCCTTAATGTGAAAAATACCAAAAAGGAAAACTAAGTATAGCAAAGATCTGAAATATTTTACTCAAACCGACATTTCGACAATTTCTTTTTAAAAATGGAAAGGAAGACTAACGACGCTTTTCAATTTCGAATAGAAAATTCTTTCGACACTTCAAATATCAACAAATCAAATAAAATAGTTGAAGAAAATTTCATTCGACTATTCAGGGAAGGAAGACTCAACGACGCTTCTCTTTTTGACACAAAACGATAGTTACAACACTTTTTGTACCAAAATGACATATCCATTTAATCTACTTTTTGACAAAGGATTGTAAATGATGGAAAAATACATAAAAACATTTACTAATCCTAATCAATGGAGGCTTATCTATGTGATGCAAGTAGGCTTAAGTAATGAGGGACTTTTCATAAGCAACAAAAAACAACTAAACAGAGCTAAAAACAAGGACAAAAACCCCAAATTTCAAGAAGGGAAATAGGCTCAGTCAGTCATCACACCTTGTCTTCACAAAAACAGGGATGCATCACACTTTCAGGCTCGAGAGGTGCAATGCATATTGGTTGACAGTGACAGACAGTGCAATGGGACAGGGAGCACAACTAAGATGGGTTTTGGCTCAAATTTGCAGTTGATTTCGGTGATTTAAGTTGAGCTATGATGGACAATAAAGAGAAAAGTACAGAGGAATGATCTTGAGAGTTTATTGAGCTACCAAAAGGGTATCTACAATGCTTGTAAGTCAAATGTTCAATTCATAAACTAAACCGGAGATTGACTGAAGCAACATTCATCTACTATGCAATTGCAGAGCAAGAGCAGTTCGAAGGCTATCTGGCTAACTTTAGGCTCCACCTATAGTTTATAAACCAAACAAAAACAACAAAAATACATCTATTCGCTCCCCAACGGAGTCGCCATTTTGTTTCTGGGAAAACTAGTGTCTTTTCGATCGACTAGCCCTCTAGGATTGGCAGCTACCCTAGAAACAAAAAGTTTAAAGAAATTTGCGATTTCCTCTATGTATGATAGATAAGAGAGAGGCAGAGGAACCAACCTGGATCTTCCGTTCAATTCCTTGCTTGATCTCTCTCCCCCTTGATAGAGCTTGCAACTCCTCTCTTACTTATCCCGCTTAGAGAATACCTGTAGAAACATAGTAACAAAACACCATCAAAGCATCTTGATCTATTATATCATAAGCATTGCAGAATTAGAAATAGAATGAACATACAATGGCATTCACAAATACAAAATTGTATGGAGGAAAACTCAAAGAAATTTATTAAATAGAAGGGAGATTAAAACCAGTTGTCTAATCCAACATCATCCTCCCAACATCAAAGCCCTCTTCACCTCATGAAAAGCAAGATCACCGCAAAATACAATGCTCTTTCTCAGATACAAACTGTTAGCACTTCCTTGCAAATTACAAATCTCCAGCCTCTAGATATCTCAGATGAGGGATCCATTTATAGATGTGTGCAAGGGTGTGAGTCATCTCTGGGTTTTTAATTAGTGTCATTCCACTTATTTTTTTTGGTTCCACTTGGAGATTTCTTGGATCTCTTACTCATCCCTGGGCGAATTCAAAGAGGCAAGTGTCATAGGAGAAGTTTCTAGAAGATTCCATGAGTATCCACTTAGCAAAATGTCTCGGACATTTGTCCATCCTCTCTCATTGCACCCTACAGAAGGCCTCTTCAGTATGCATCACACTTGGCTAGTGTAGAAGTCAATATGCATCGCACCCTGACAGTGGAGTAGTTAGTATGGTCTAGTTTTGGCCAGTTCTTGATGGTTTTTCAAGTGGAACTTTTGGGGAATGATGTAATCAGTTGACGATCATCTTTTAGGGTATGACACAACTCTTTTAGGGGTTAAAGAGCCCTAGTTTATCGACATATAAGATTGGGGTTGAAGTGCCCAAATATGTCTATAACAAGGTGATAGACAATGCTTGCCGAAGCGTCCCAGAGCTGGCCATCCCAACAGATATACCAGTAGAGGCGTGGATCCACAGGTTAGCAGTAGGGGTCTACGAGGCCAAGGAGGAAATGAAAAAGGTTTAGTTGGAGCTGAATCTTCATATTGTCGAAGTATGGTTAAAGGCGCAGCCATCCACTCCCTCGAAAGTCAGAGAATAGCGCGCTAACTATATCACAGTGGGATTGGGGGGAATCGGAGGGACAATGTGAGACTGCGCCAGAATGTTGGAAGAATCACTTGAGGTCCTCACAACTTTGCAGGAGGACCCCAACATCCAGTGCTTAGAGACAGAGGCACAAGAACTTCAACAACAGTATGATAGTGTCATAGGAACTGCACAGACAATGGTCCTTAACCAAAGGCTTGCACGGATGTAGCAGGCTAAAGCACTGAAGGAGTAGGTGGACGCAACACGACGTAAGGAAGGAGTCCTAAAAGTGTGTGTCTAGCCTTGGATCGACGAGGCCTTCACCATCACGGTAGACATCAAAGGCAAGCTCGCCCACATATAAGGGATGCACACACAGATGCATAGAAGCAGTTCGAACACAAAGTTATCAGAACAATGAATGCAACAAATCTAGCAAAAGGTAGCTCAGTGCATTGCTGACCTCCGTGTAGTTTGAGAACAATTAGAGGGACTCTGCGCAAAGATCGTCATGCCGATAGAGTGACTCGAGGGTGAGTCATGATGTTTGTGTTGGGGGCCTGTTCGGCATGGAATCCCCCCAAGGCATCTTTTGGCACTCAAAGCCCAAGTTTTGACTAAATCTTGTTGTAAAGCTCTGCGAATTACGGACGCGGGGTGCGAAAGTATGATAGAGTCACAAGGTTGTTCGCCCTAGTGTTGTAATGTAATGTTGGCTGGATATACCTATCCATGGTACACGGACCATGTGATTGTATAAATAGAGCGAGGCTCTAAGTGTAAAAAGGAAGAAGTAGAGGAAACGAGTCTAAGTGACTTAGTCGCAAGTTGAAGTGTGTAGTTGGGTCTTAGAGTAGGAGAAGGCTCTATAGCTGAGTGCATAGAGGCCTAGTAGTCTACAGCTGAGTGCGTGGACCCTTGCAGTTGAGTACGCAGGGAAAAGATGAGTCTGTAACCGAGGAAGGAATTAATAAAGAGAAGTTTTTTCATAATTCTTTGTATCTGTTCTTGGGTTAATGAATGATTGGTATACTTTGCAAATATGTTGTTTATTTACTGCGAGCACCTGTATGAATGATTTATATTGTTAAGTATACTTAAAGCACTCAAGTAGGCAAAGTTAATTAACTAACATTGGAATACCAGTAAGGTCTTGGGTAATAACGCAGAGCATGACATTTAGCCCCTAGGTAGGGCTACGTGAAGGGAGTATATCAGGCTGTGAAGTACGGGAAAGTGTGCGAAACAACCTACTCGTAGGGTCAAACCGCAGACCAGTTGAACTCATCAAACATCTCCATGGTGTGGAAACCTGGTTCTTGCACCCTCCCATACTACTTTGGGTGAGACCTCAGTCCACACTATGCAGATTGTTGCTGAAAGGGCCAGTAGTACTAGGATTTGTTTGGCTAACTTAACTCTGAACCTGGGTTAGGCCCCAATAAGCCAACATCAACATTTCAAAAATTATCCATAATCATGTTGAGTCTCCTTCCAAAATTGTGACTCCATAATAGAGAGGTCAAGGAAGCCAAAATACAAGTCCATCACTCGTCCTTATATTGAAACATATGCATCAAAGAACTCCTAAACACATTTGGGTGGATGAGAGTGGTTTAGAATTATTTGAAGGTATGATACCTATTCGAACTATTAGTTACCAATCATATCAACGTATTAAAAATATTTTAAACCAAAGTTTAATGTAGACTACATATCAATTTTCTTTTGGTTAAAATATAGAAGTTTGATTACTATTAGAATAATGTTTGGCATTAAAACAATTAAAAATTCATAAACAAGTAATCATATTGTATGAAACATTGTGGATGTTTTTCAAAAAAATGGTAAGAAACTCATTCTCAATAACACAATTTATCCCAACATATCTTGTCAATTTAGCAAAGATCACAAGAAAACATCATTTTTCTCGAAAAAACATCTCATCTCATTAAATGTAATGTCGAGACTCTTTGAAAGTATTTTGTTTAATGATATAGCCCCCACACAATTGGTCAAGTAGACTTGTGGGCATTCACTGGTAAGCTACTTTGTTCTAATTCAAAGTTAATTGGACCAACTAAGGGATTAATTCACAATTTCTAGCATGAGATCATTAGGCCTTCTTCCAACCAAATTAATGTATTGAAATTGAGATGGATTTCTAGGAATTGTGAACCCCATATTAAACACTTTATTAACATGGCATAAATAGAGTTGTATGAGAGATTTAGGAACGTAGATACTACACTTAACTTGGTCCAAAGATATCTAAAGAAGTACAAGCTTTGTTATGTTAGAATAAACACAATGTGTAATACATGTTTCTTTGACACAACATTGAATATATATAATATATATATATTATACTATATATATATATATATATATATATATATATATATATTATATTATAATTATATATTATATATAGAGAGAGAGAGAGAGAGAGAGAGAGAGAGAGAGAGAGAGAGAGAGTATGCATGCGTTGGAATGTTCAATTATTTGCTACCAACATTATCTACAAACTTTTTTCATAGCATCTCATGTACAAGGCTAGAGGGTTTTCGTTTTATTATAAAACTTGCGAAGATGGGACATGCCCTGAGTGGAATGTAATGGAATTATTGTGCAAGTGTGTCCATGTGAAAAATGAGTATGAGTTGAGGAGGAAGGAGGTTGAATTGCAAATAGGGACCCCATCAAGAGGGTGTTGTCTACAAATTCAATATGGAACATGCAATCATAGTTATGTTTTAGTTGAATACCTTTGATATTACCCATTAGAAATGCATTATTTAGGCATGTTCCTAATCCTTCAAAAACTAAGATATATAGGAATGGATGAAGAGGTTCCCCTTGTTTGATTCCCACAAAAGTGTAAAATTTTGAGGGACCACCATTTTTCAAGATAAATAATAAAGTTTCAAACCCAAGAGATCCATTCTTGATTGAAGTCAAAGGTCAACAACATGTGTTAAAGAAAGACCTAGTTTAGAAAGTTATAAGCCTTAGACATATTAAGCTTTATAAGCATTCAAATAATTTTATTGACTTTTAACTAGTATATGGACTCATGTGCTATAATGACTTCATATGTAATTTTCCTACTATTAACAAAACCTCCTTGTTCATGAGAGTATCTTATTTATTATTGATTTCAGCCAATTAGGAATTGACTTAGTAATAATTTATAAATAACATTGCATAAAGGTATGGGTCTATATATATGATTGAAAAGCCTTCCCTGAGACTTTGAATTCCTCAACCAAATCCTATGTCATTTCCTATAACCTATTAGTACACTTAGAATAAATCAATAGTGAATGTTTCCATATCTTTGATTGTTTGTTCAACTTTTTTCCATAAATGTTGAATGGATTTACTAGAGTTAGAATAGATCTTGTGATAGCCTCAATTTCTACTTCATGATCTTTTTAAAATGTCCGTTGGAGTGATTGAGTCAGTTACTTCTCTATATCTTTGTGATTCTTGCATTTTTCACAACTCGTTGCTTCTAGTGCCATATACCACTTCAATGTAAACTTCTGCTACAACATCTTTGATTAACAAAATTTCCTCGTGGCAAAAAGCAATACTAATTCCAATCCTTCCAAACTCATCATGGTATTTCTATCACTTATGCTTGGTATTTGTCAAGTGAGTGTATGTTGTGTGGTGGCGATGGTCTCTTGCTTCCCTACACACTTAGGTTAAAATCTTGTGCATTGACATGTTTGTCAATGTAAAGCAATTATCTACCTTAATCCTTTGGAATAGAATGTAGATATTGTTTGTGGAAATAACACGTATGGTAAGTATTTATCAAAATTTCAAATCTTGTGCAGTGACATGCTTGTCTATGTAATCACAATTATCTACCTTAATATTTTGGAATAGGAGGTAGATAGTGTTTGTGGAGGTAGCACTTCTGTTGGGTGTTTATAATGTTTTTTATGATCAACCATCACTTATGCTTGGTCTTTCTCATGTTTTTGATGATCAATCATCCTCGACAGGTTGCTCAACATTATTTGATTAACTCCTCACATCTCGAGGAATCTTTTGTCACCTCAACCTATACACATACATTCTAATCGTGATTGGTATCAAAGTTTGAAGTATGCATTCTTTCCGAGATTGAAGAGGCCACTACCTATAGTCCACATAGTCCATGTTTTTCTCAATTGTATTTATCGATGTTGACTGACAATTTATTGTGATTCTTCTAGGCCATACTATAGATGTTTCAACTAATTTTGGATTTCATTTTTTATTTCCACTGAAATTGATAAGATTGGTTCCTTTTTTTTATTGAAATTTGATATAGATTGCTTAGAATTGTAAATATAACTATTTAGTTTGATTGATTTTGTTTGGATTTGTTGTAATGATAGATTTGCATAATTTAATCTGCAGAATCCATACACATTTTAAAGAATGAAAATTATGGTGTCACATAAAGTTATATTATATGTTGGAGAATCTAATTCCAGTCGCCTACTAAGTGCCAAAATCGTTCATCCAAGATTTTGTTTGGATTTGTTGTAATGATAGATTTGCATAATTTAATCTGCAGAAACCATACACATTTTAAAGAATGAAAATTATGGTATCACATAAAGTTATATTATATGTTGGAGAATCTAATTCCAACCACTTACTAAGTGCCAAAACCATTCATCCAAGTGTCGTAGTTCAATTTCAATTAGTCCAGTTTAGTTCAGTATCACTGCAGTGATTTGTTGTTGATGTCTCCTATGTAATTTTATTTCACTGTTTGATAATATTGAGAGAGTGAATCCTCTCCGCCATGATTTCTCTTCATTCTTTATCATGATATCAAAGCATAGAATGTGCAAAATCCCTTGAGAGTAGTTAAAAAAAAATCAGATCATATAAGGCTCATATAAAACTCCAGTAAAAATAGCAAGTGTTATCAGAGGTCGTGAACAAAACGCCGGAAAAAAATGCGAAAGCAACTTAAATTCCACACCTGTAAAAATAAGTGTGTTATAATAAAATCAATGAAGAGCATAAATATAAGAAAAGGTAAAAGAAAATACGAGAGGCAAATGGTATGGCCTTGCGTTATATTTTAATGCCTTTATTTCTTTCAAAATGAGAGGTGAGATTAGTATCAGTTGTAAACGGTTCATGTAATCTTTTAAAAAGGGATAGTATTTAAAAAGAAAGAGGTCATTTAAGTTTGTTTTTTTAAGATCTTATTTAAAAAACAAACGGGATTTGTTTATGGTTGATAGCAGGCTTTATTTTTTTGCCACTTTAATTGAAAATGATTTTGTTAAGAGGTCTTTCATAGATGTACACAATCTCCGTGTTGAGTGGAATTTATAGCAGCATTATTTGGAGAAAGTGACCCGTAAGAGGAGTGTCATCATTATTGTCAGAGAAAGTAAGATTTGGTTATAGAGAAGTTGCTATATCCGTGTCATTTTGGTTTTTGGGTAATAATCATCCCACACTCAATCAATTGGGAAAGTTATCCGACATGTTTGAATTTTTTTGGATGATGAGAAGCAACAACTAAAATGAATGAAGCAAAGATAACCAAAAGATAACCAAAAAATCTTCAAATACCTTTAAAAAGAGTTTTCCTGTAAAAAAAAAGTAATTCACTTGAGAATGACGAATTTGATGAATACTCATCCACATATGATTTATGTCTCCCTTGAAATAATCAAGTAATTCAATTGAGAATGACGAATTTGATGAATACTCATCCACATATGATTTATGTCTCCCTTGAAATAATCCATCATCATTTATAGCCTAAACTAGACCTCACAATGTGCCATTTGTTTGAATATATTTTTCCCAAAATAGCTCATCTAACATTTACTAATATTTAGTTTATATCATTTAAGATGTAATTTATATCACTACACTAATTTGTATATACGCATGAAAAAAATGTTAAAAATGGTTAAACAACGTCAATCATAACATTTATGTATTTTGTTTTGTTGGAAACATACTTTATTTTGGATATGAAATTCGTTAATGTCCCATCTCTTGTTTTTTCCTGGTGGATTTGGCCACAGAAACTCATCTTCGGTGGAAAGTAAAACAATTTCTACACCATTACTAAGGAGTCAGTCATCTACTGAGGGGAGGAATTGCCTATTGTCAAAAGTGTGGTTAGGGTAAAATTTTTTTAAAAAACCTTGTAAAAACAGTCTTTGAATCGTGTTATTGATGATGGAAATAGATTCAACACCATAAAATTTTAAAGTTTAATAACTATAACTTAGATTTACAAAAATCCTTGCCAGATTTTCTCTAAATATGACCAAAATTTCCATAATTTTCCGAACAATTCTTTACATTAGTTAAACTACCTGCGTTACTAATCCCCATAAACAATTATACGTCAATTGTTACCAGTTCCAAGAAGGTACCAGCATTACTAATCCCCGTAAACATTATAAGTCAACTGTTACCAGTTCCAGAAGATTCAGTCAACAAATCAGAATTTGTGTCAAAATAAAAAGTCTGCCCTTTTACTCAACGTTTTGCGACCATATAGGTATCATTCACAAAGTCGCAGTGGACATGGAATTAGGGAATTTGTGCATTCCGTAACAGACTGTTTTTATGCCCGGAAAAGTTATAGAATTTTTGGTAAGATTTAAAGAAAATGTGGTAGACAAAAATGTAAATTATAATTGTTAAATTTATCTCAAAGATTTTTTATGGTATTGTTATTCAAAATATGATTCAAATAGATATACAGCAAATGTGATTAAAAACATGATTCAAATAGACATACAACCAGTTTTTTGAAATTCCATTTGTGATTAAAAACATGATTCAAATAGATATACAACCAGTTTTTTGAAATTCCATTTTTGACCATCCAATCAATTCCTCACTTGGTATCTTTTTATCAATTCCTCACTTGGTATCTTTTTTCTATGGTTTACTGGTTTTATTCTGGACTGCGTTATAGTACTGCCCGGCCCCAGGGATACAAAGCCGTATTATACTGAACAGAAAGTTGTATCATATGAGCTCTGGATCATGCACAGATAGATATTTAATTCCAATCACGTCTGCCATCGTATCTCTCTCTAAAAGCCATTGACAATAATCTCCAATCCCGAGTTCATCTTTTATTATTTAAAATCTTAAGAACGGCCCCGGTGGTCGTCACGTGGAAGTTGGATCCTCCTTCACTGAGAGACTCAATCAAACGCATGAAGCAATCCAGAGTTTGAGGCAATTCTTCCAAACCAAGGCTTCTTCTTATTGTCATACCATTCGGTTACTTAACAGGATAGAACACGCGATCTCGATGATGGAGTCGGTCCTAAACCGGCCCAAGTACTTTCGCATAAATTCTTACATTTTTATTTAATTAATTAAGTTGCAATAGGAAGATAATCATCAAAATAGATTCTTTGGGTTGCAGCTTAAAGGCAGAGAAGAATCAAAATCGGCTTATATTTATATAAAAGCTTTTGTTCTCAAACCTTATGCATACTGTATCTGATCAGTTGTACAATAGTACAAATATAATGTATGAAAACCTAAAGGAGGCTACTCAACCTCCTGATAAACACTGGTGTTCATAGAAAGTGGAGTTTCCCAAACATCAAACACATCTTCTTCATCATACAAAACAAACAGACGGTCTCCACCAACAGCAATATCAGCGATACCGCCTCCAGTACATGGTCCGCATTTCTTCTCTATCTGCGATGTCAGCACCCAATGAGAAGCACAGAATACGTGCACCTTCTCCTTCTTTGTCGAGAAAAGCTGGTCCGCAGGCTGCCAATTTGGAATACAATCTTTCTTCCTCTTCAACTGTTTCAGATACCATCTTTCCGGGCCGATTCCGGTGACAGCACTTCACATGGTTCATGGACCTCATATCCAGAAATCCCGGATTATCATATTGATTCACCACGCATACGCTTCTGCAATATACCATGCCCACGGTGTCGACCACCACATTGTTGTCCAAAAGATGGCAGTCTGTCCACGACAAGATTGGGCTGTTCTTTTCCCGGAAATCCATCAAGCCGATGTAACCATGATCACTACGAGGATACAGAGTCGCAGCCAGGAGGAGATTGCTCTCGAGAAGCCACTGTAGCTTCCCTGCATCTCTGAGGGGCCGATCGTATACGAAACCCACTTGTTCACCTGTAGTCTGATCCCACACCCTTACTTCGTATTCGGCTTTTAACCCTCTGCAGCGGGCGTACACGTGACCGTGGCTGCTGGGCAATTGCTAAATGTGCGACCATAGAAATTTTAATGCGTCTGACATGGGGTAGTGTTTAACACCATATAACACCCCCGCGCGGTGATGAGAGAGAAAAAAACTGCGCGGGGTGTTATATGGTGTTAAACACCGCCCATGTCAATGGGCAATGAATTTTCTATGGTCGCACAAATAGGAGCCGCCGTGGCTGCTGCTGGCGAGCACTCCGGTGGTGAAATTTTTGTGTTTGTCGCGCTGATGGCACACCTGGAATCTATGCTGCAGCTTTCCCATTCTGGTATTGAAGCTCGCCATGCCGCCGTGGTTTGGCTTGTCCATGCTGGCGCAATTGTCGATGACTGTTGGAATGATAATTCCAACTGCTGTGTAGGTACAACGACAACATCACACTTCAATTCGCGTCGGCAAATCCCATCGGCGCAGGCGGGGAGTGGCAGCGACACAAAACTTCAGCGATGAGGGATTCGCCGATATCGCATCGGCGAAATGGCAGCGGGGAATTATAAAGTTTCTTTTGTTGTTTGCGATGAGCGATCGCCGATGTCGCTATCGACGATCGCTATTGGCGATAACCAAACGGGCAGCCTTTACCATGAGATAAGTTGTGACCCGATATCCCAGACCCGATGGGTATTCAACATTTTGTTTAAAGTTATTTCAGTTCCGCCAGTGGCTCGTTTCATGTTTTTATGTATTTTAGGCATATGTTATAATATATATGATCGGAGGTATCGGCCCATATAGCGATCGGCATATCGCAATCGGGGAAACCAATAGGTGCACAATTTTTCCATATGTGCATGCTATGCGATGAAGCTCGTATCGGATGGTTTCCAAAGGCAAATTGAATACTGGTTGAAGTACAAGCCTGCAAAATGAATTCAACGTGAAGTAAAAGTTACATTACCACAAGTTTTGTGAGTAAAACACTAAATGCAAATTTACTGAGGGTTGGTAAGTTTTGGTGAAGTTTTTAATTTTATCATTTTTATTTCAGCGGGAGTATGGGCACAAGTAAAAGCCATTAAAACCATTTAATTTTTTAATTTTTTATTGTTTTCTTTTACGGCAGCATGGCAAGTGAAAACCCATGTAAGTTTTTGGTTGTCCTATATATATGTAAATTTTGTTTTGTTGATATGTAATTTGAGAAGGGAAGCACAGCAGTGCGTAAGAGATTTTTTTTGTGTTTGGTTGTCCTATATGTATGTAAATTTTGTTTTGTTGATATGTAATTTGAGAAGGGAAGCACAACAGTGCGTAAGAGATTTTTTTTGTAAAAGGATCCACGCAGTAGCGTGAGAATTATATATATGTAATTTTTACACAGAAGTGAAAAGTTAGTGGTGAATCCCTCTGTGAGAGAGGAAGATCATAATCTGTAACAACATTTTCTTTAATGAATAGAAATCCTTGGAGTGCAAAACTCTGTCCGATGCTCGCAATTTTTTTTTCTTTCCGCTGTGATAAAAGATCCTGTGAAAAACAGAGCATTGTCTCTGTGTCTAGATTGTGTTGTTTTTGGGATTCTACCAGAAAAATCCTCCAAAAGTGGTATCATAGCTTGTTCAGGGTCTTTGAAGACATTCAAAGAAGTTGAAGGAAGGAGTTTTCTGGCTGTAGTAAATCTTCTCTAGCAAAGTGAAGACTCAGTTAAAAAGATCCAGGTATTTCTCAAAGTTTTTTTTGTTGCTGCTGAAGAAACAATCAGTTATTTGAATACACAGTCAAGCATTTAGAAGCATAGTTAAAGAGTGCTAGAATGGCCAGCGCTAGCACCAGCATGGGTATGTTTAATCCTCAATTCCCACAGTTCAATGGGAGAAACTATGACTATTGGGCTATAACCATGAGAGCCCTGTTTGCCTGTTAAGATTTATGGGAATTAGTTCAAGATGGTTTTGAAGAACCAGCAGATGAAAATGAGTTTAATAGATTAACTCAGGCAGAGAAAGATCTATTAAAGAGCAATAGGAAGAAGGATTCAAAATCCTTTGTATTTTTGTATCAAGCAGTGGACCAGAGTGTGTTTCCAAGGATAGCAGCAGCTAAAACATCCAAAGAGGCATGGCAAACTCTCAAGACAGCCTATCAAGGCATGGAGAAAGTGAAGACAACAAAACTACAATTGCTGAGGAGAGATTTTGAAAACCTGTGCATGAAGGAGTTAGACAATATTGACTCATTGTTCACACATGTGATTGGTTTGGTCACACAAATGAGGACTCATGGAGAAGTTCTTGAAGAAAGGAGGATTGTGGAGAAACTTTTGAGGGTCCTACCCTCAAAGTTTGATGTGATTGTCACCACCATAGAAGAGACAGGATCTCTCAAACTTTTCAGTTGATGAACTTCATGCATCACTGATAACACATGAGCAGAGGTTGAGTAGAAATGAAAACTCATCTCTAGAGCAAGCCTTCAAGACCCAGATGTCTTT
>APFE031007540.1:23811-66317 GCA_000404065.3 Pinus taeda | reverse complement strand
TGATGTGTGTACCATCATGGATATAGCACCCAGCAAACGATGCATTGCTGAAATGAAGATGACAAGGAACAGGATGTTCCCTCTCAGGATCAGGGCAGATTTGAAAAACAAAAATGAAATTGCAGCAGTTACCCAAGAGGCCTTCCAAAGTGTGTCAAAGGATGAAAATTGGTTGTGGCACTTGAGATTTAGACATCTCAACTTTGGAGGTCTTAATTTGTTGAGCAGAAAAGGGATGGTAAGAGGATTACCATTGATAGAGAAACCTAATAGCCTTTGTGAAGGCTGCATATTGGGAAAACAACACAGAGAAAGTTTTCCATCAGAGAAACGCATAAGGGCAAAGGCACCCTTAGAGATTGTCCACTTAGATGTATGTGGACCGATGCAAACTCCATCACTAGCAGGCAGCCAATATTTTCTAACATTCATTGATGATTTTACTAGAAAAACTTGGGTTTATTTTCTAAAGAACAAAAGTGAAGTGTTTGAAAAATTTCGAAAATTCAAAGCACTTGTAAAGAATCAAAGCGGGCTGCATATTAAAGTTCTGAGAATTGACAGAGGAGGTGAGTATATCTCCAAAGAATTCCTACGATTTTGTAGAGAAAATGGAATACACAAGCAATTTACAGCAAAGTTCACCCCACAACAAAATGGAGTTGCTGAAAGGAAGAACAGAACAATCATGGATATGGCAAGGAGCATGTTGAAGGCAAAGCATTTGCCAAATGATTATTGGGCTGAAGCTGTAAACTGTGCAGCATATATTTTGAACAGGTGTCCTACAAAAGCAGTGATGAATAGAGTGCCAGAAGAAGCATGGAGTGGGAGAAAGCAAGGAGTCACCCACATGAAAGTTTTTGAATGTGTGGCTTATGCACACATTCCAGATTAGCTAAGGAGGAAGTTAGACAACAAAGGGGAGAAATGTCTTTTCATTGGATATAGTGAAGAATCCAAAGCTTACAGGTTGTATATCCCATCTACCAAGAAGTTTTTTGTGAGCAGAGATGTTCAATTCATTGAAGGAGGAAGCTTGGGATGGAAGCATAGAGAAAACAGTGAATGTTAAAAACTGTTTGTCTCATGATGAAGATGATGAGGAGGTGGCTGAAATGCATCCCCAAACAGCAGCGCCAACACAAGGACAACAAGGAACACCATTGAGGAGAAATGAAAGTGCTTCTCCAAGCACACCACAAGCAGGAAATTCAAGTGCATCTTCAAGCACTTGCACACCAAGTGAAAGAGGTAAGAAGTTCAGAAATTTAAGTGACATTTATAATGAAGGAATGAATTCCTTATTTGCCTTGTATTGTCATGTTGATGATCCTATTCATTTCAAGGAAGCAATTAAAGATAAGAAATGGATAGAAGCTATGGATGAGGAGATGAATGCCATAGAGAGAAACAAAACATGGGATTTGGTTGATCTACCAAAAGGTAAAGAAGTCATTGGAGTCAAATGGGTCTATAAGACCAAGTGCAATGCTGAAGGCAAGATTGAAAGACACAAGGCAAGGCTGGTTGTCAAGGGATACAAGCAGCAGTATGGGAGAGACTATGACGAAACTTTCGCACCGGTTGCAAGAATGGAAACCGTGAGAGCAGTGCTGTCCATAGCAGCACAAAATAAGTGGAAAGTTTACCAAATGGACGTGAAGTCAGCATTCCTAAATGGAGTGTTAAATGAGGAGGTCTATATTGAACAGCCTTTAGGATATGAGAAGAAATGTAAAGAGCACAAAGTGTGCAAATTGAAGAAATCTCTTTATGGGCTAAAGCAAGTACCAAGAGCATGGTACAATAGGATAGATTCCTATCTACTAGAGAATGGATTTGACAAGTGTGAGGGAGAACCCACCGTCTACATCAAAGAAAAAGATGGTAAATTGCTAATTGTTGTGTTATATGTTGATGATGTGATTTTTACAGATAATGATGACTACCTCATTGAAAATTTCAAAACAGTCATGAAAGAGGAATTTGAAATGACTGACATGGGTTTGTTGAGATACTTCTTAGGCATAGAAGTAGATCAAAATGAAAATGGAATTTTTATCTGTCAAGAAAGATATGTAAATGAAGTGTTGGGCAGATTTAATATGCAAGAGTGCAAAGCAGCGATCACTCCCACAGTAATGGGATTCAAACTCAACAAAGAGGACAGCAGCAAGGATTTTGATCCTAGCCTATATAAGAGCATAGTTGGCAGCCTCATGTATTTAACAGCAACTAGGTCAGATATAATGTTTGTTGTTAGTTTAATTTCCAGATTCATGGAGAGGCCAAAGGAAGCACATTGGCAAGTAGCGAAAAGAATTCTGAGGTATGTCAAAGGTACTAAAATGCTTGGAATTTTATATACTATTTCAGAATGTTCAGATTTAGTTGACTACACTGATAGTGATTGCGCTGGAAGTATAGATGACTGGAAAAGCACTTTTGGTTATGTTTTTCACATGGGTTCAGGAGCCATTTCATGGGCTTCTAAGAAGCAGTCCATTGTAGCATTGTCTACAGCAAAGGCTGAATATGTGGCAGCTACAGCAGCAACATGTCAAGCAGTATGGATGAGAAGAATGTTGAGGAGCTTAGGCCGAGAGTAGGCAAAAACAACAGTGATTTTTTGTGACAATAGCTCAGCTATTTCATTATGAAAGAATTCAGTGTTTCATAAGAGAACGAAACACATTGACACAAGGTTTCATTATATCAGAGAATTGGTAAGCAATGGAGAAATCAATTTACAACACTGCAACACTCAGGAACAGGTAGAAGACATTTTGACAAAGCCATTGGATTAGAAAAGCTTTGAATTTTTGAGGAAATGTTTGGGTATGATTGAATGCCCAGCAGTTGAAATTAAAGGGGAGTGTTGGAATGATAATTCCAACTGCCGTGCATGTACAACGATGGCATCACACTTCAATTCGCGTCGGCAGATCCCATCGGCGCAGGCGGGGAGTGGCAGTGACACAAAACTTCAGCGATGAGGGATCCGCCGATATCGCATCAGCGAAATGGCAGCGGGGAATTATAAAGTTTCTTTTGTTGTTTGCGATGAGCGATCGCCGATATCGCTATCGGCGTATCGCTATCGGCGATAACTAAACAGACAATCTTTACCATGAGATAAGTTGTGAGCCGATATCCCGGACCCAATGGGTATTCAACATTTTGTTTAAAGTTATTTCAGTTCTGCCAGTGGATCGTTTCATGTTTTTATGTATTTTAGGCATATGTTATAATATATATGATCGGAGGTATCGGCCCATATTGCGATCGGCGTATCGCAATCAGGGAAACCAATAGGTGCACAATTTTTCCATATGTGCATGCTATGCGATGAAGCTTGGACTCGATGGATTCCAAAGCCAAATTGAATACTGGTTGAAGTATAGGCCTGCAAAATGAATTCAACGTGAAGTAAAAGTTACATAACCACAAGTTTTGTCGGTAAAACAGTAAATGCAAATTTACTGAGGGTTGGTAAGTTTTGGTGAAGTTTTTAATTTTATCATTTTTATTTCAGCGGGAGTATGGGCACAAGTAAAAGCCAGTAAAACCATTTAATTTTTTATTGTTTTCTTTTACGGCAGCATGGCAAGTAAAAACGGATGTAAGTTTTTGGTTGTCATATATATATGTAAATTTTGTTTTGTTGATATGTAATTTGAGAAGGGAAGCACAACAGTGCGTAAGAGATTTTTTTTGTAAAAGGATCCACGCAACAACGTGAGAATTATATATATGTAATTTTTACACAGAAGTGAAAAGTTAGTGGTGAATCCCTCTCTGAGAGAGGAAGATCATAATCTGTAACAACATTTTCTTTAATGAATAGAAATCCTTGGAGTGCAAAACTATGTCCGATGCTCTCAAATATTTTTTGTTTCCGCTGTGATAAAAGATCCTGTGAAAAACAGAGCATTGTCTCTGTGTCCAGATTGTGTTGTTTTTGGGATTCTACCAGAAAAATCCTCCAATGACGAGGCGTTGGGGATTCAGAAAACCCACATCGTTAACGAGATGGTAATCAAGATTGAGGGGTTGTAGCTTCTCCATGGTCCAATCGTAGACATGAACCATGTTGTCGTGTGCCACGCAGCGTCCTCCGTCCTGCGCTGCTCTGATAGCCGTGGCGTCTCCCGTGGCTTTTCCATGAATGGAAGTGGCAAGTCGAATTCGGTTTCCATCCAAGTTGTGAGCCTATGTGGCGCTATGGACTCTGTCCATGAGATCATAGTAGAGTGCCTCTTTGTACAGGGCTTTGTGGGACATTTGTGGAGGGACGTGAAGTTCCCCTCTTCGTAGGAAGTCGAGGAGAAGGGAGAAATATGCTGGATTTCTGTCGATGAAATACTCGTGGCCATTTGGTCTCTCAGGCGCCCAATCGTGGCTGATCATGGCTCCCAGCATCGATTCATGCCCTGCGTTTTCCAGAGTACTTGCGCTCGTCACAAATCGTTTTCCCCCAACGTTCAGTTTAACTTTGTGACCATCATCCTCTTCTCTTCTCATGGCCATCACCACACGCTTGTAAAACTAATCCCTATAATAAAAAACGCTCTCTTGTAAATGTTGAAATAATAATTTCAACTGCAGTATTATTTTACTTTGGGATGCGATCTTATCGCAGATCGCAAATGCATGCATGCACCTACCTCTGTTTGTTCACTTGATTTCTGCCATGTTGCGATGCGATCCGATCGCATATCGCAGATTGCACCCATTTGTTTCAACCATTCCCCTGTTTTACAACAAATGTGATTTCGTGATGCGATTAAATCATTAATCGCAAAATTTCAATGGTTGAAGTACGGGCCTGCACATGAACATTACGTGAAGTTTTGGGTTTGACCACTGTTTATTGCAATGAAGAAATAAATGGTATTTACTCATGTTCGTAGATTGTAGGTAAATGTTTTTAATTTTATTATTTGTTTAAGTCACAGAAGTATGGCATAGTAAATGTGTGTAAGTTTTTATTGTTGCATATGTACTATAATATTTTTTTTTTTTGAGTTGATCATTGTAATGTGAGGGAAGCGCGAGGTGAAACACACAGCGGTGTGAATATGAAGAATGCCGCAGCATGAAGATGGTAATAGGTAGCAGAACATGTAAAAGAAATTTTGCTTTACAACAGTAAATGTAAGATTATGTTTTTACAGCAGTGAATGTAAAAGAGATTTTTACACACAACAGTGTAAAATCTCAGGAGGAGACAGAGTAATTCTTTTTGTTGAAATGTTATTGGTAATTCCCTTTGAGAGAGAGGAAGAAATTTGTAACTGAAGTTGTCTTTGATTAATGAATACAAGTTTTATTTTGTATGAGGAAAAACTTTGTCTCCTCAGAATTTTTTTTAAGGCTTCCATGTGCTAAGATCCCGTGGAGAAAACAAAGCATTGTCTATGTGTTATGTTAATTTGTTTTTGGAATTTTACCAAAAAAATTCCCAACAGTGGTATCATAGCTACTCCAGGCTCTTTGAAGGCGTTAAAGAAGCTGAAGGAAGGTTTCTTGCTGCAGCAACGTCTCCAACAGAGTGAAGACTCAATCAAGAAAGGTTTTAGGTATTTCTCAAAGTTTTTTTGTATTAATGTTGGAGACAGTGAGTTATTTTAATACACAGTCAAGCATTTTAAAGCATAATTAAGGAGTGCAAGAATGGCTAGCACCAACACCAGCACTAGCATGGGTATGTTTAATACTCAACTCCCACAGTTTAATGGGAAAAATTATGACTATTGGGCAATAACCATGAGAGCCCTGTTTTCCTCACAATATTTATGGGAATTAGTTCAAGATGGTTTTGAAGAACTAGTAGATGAAAATGAGTTTAACAGATTAACTCTGGCAGATAAAGATTTGTTGAAGAGCAATAGGAAGAAGGATTCCAAAGCCCTCATATTTTTATATCAAGCAGTGCATGAGAGTGTGTTTCCAAGGATAGCAACAACCAAGACAACCAAAGAAGCGTGGAAAACTCTCAAGACAACGTATCAAGGCATGGAGAAAGTGAAGACATCAAAACTACAGTTGCTGAGGAGAGATTTTGAGAACCTGTGCATGAAGGAGTCAGACAATATTGACTCATTTTTCACACATGTGATTGACCTAGTCAGACAGATAAGGTCTCATGGAGAAATTCTTGAAGAAAGGAGAATTGTGAAGAAACTATTGAGGATCCTACCCTCAAAGTTTGATGTGATTGTCACCACCATAGAAGAGACAAAGAATCTCTCAGACTTTTCAGTTGATGAACTTCATGCATCACTGATAACACATGAGCAGAGGTTGAGTAGAAATGAAAACTCATCTCTAGACCAAGCCTTCAAGACCCTGATGTCTTTTGGAAGAGAAAGAGGTCAAGGCAGAGGAAACAAGAGAGGAAGAGGCAGAAGCCAAAAGAGAGGTGGAAGAAACAGTTCAACAAATTTTCAAGGAAGAGGCAGCAATCCAAATCAGAACCAAGGCCAAGGCAACAACTAACAAAGTGGACAATATCATGCTCAAGGACAAAGGTATGAAAAATACAATGTCCAATGCTATTATTGTAAAAAATATGGGCACTATGCCAATGAATGTAGGAAGAAACAACATGATATGAACAATAGATCTAGTGCAAATATCACTAGAGAAAATATTAGCCAAGATAATGTATTATTAGCTTATAATATGGCTGAGACAAACAATGAAGACATATGGTTTCTAGACTCTGGTTGCAGCAACCATATGACAGGAAACATAGCCATGTTTTATGCTTTAGATCAAAGTGTGAAGTTACAAGTCACACTTGGGACTGATAGTAAAGTTTTTGTTATGGGAAAAGGAGAAGTTAAAAATTTTACAAAGAAAGGTGAAAAGAAAACCATAGCAGATGTCTATTATGTTCCTGGAATGAGATGTAACCTCTTAAGCATTGGGCAACTTGTTCAAAAGGGGTACAATGTTTTCTTTGAGAATGATGTATGCACCATCATGGATAGAGCACCCAACAAACGATGTATTGCTGAAGTGAAGATGACAAGGAACAGGATGTTCCCTCTCAGAATAAGGGCAGATTTGAAAAATAAAGAAGTAATTGCAGCAGTTACACGAGAGGCTTTCCAAAGCGTACCAAAGGATGAAAATTAGTTGTGGCATTTGAGATTTGGACATCTCAACTTTGGAGGTCTTAACTTGCTGGGCAGAAAAGGAATGGTAAGAGGATTACCATTAGTAGAGAAACCAGACAGCCTTTGTGAAGGTTGTATCTTGGGGAAACAACACAGAGAAAGTTTTCCATTAGGGAAAAGCATAAGGGCAAAAGGACCCTTAGAAATTGTCCACTTAGATTTATGTGGACCAATGCAAGCTCCATCACTTGCAGGCAGCCAATATTTTCTAACATCATTGATGATTTTACTAGAAAAACTTGGGTTTATTTCCTGAAGAACAAAAGTGAATTGTTTGAAAAATTTCGCAATTTAAAAGCACTTGTGGAAAATCAAAGTGGGCTGTGCATCAAAGTTTTGAGAACTGACAGAGGAGGTGAGTATATTTCCAAGGAATTCCTATGGTTTTGTAGAGAAAATGTAATACACAAGCAATTTACAGCAAGGTACACTCCATAGCAAAATGGAGTTGTTGAAAGGAAAAATAGGACCATCTTGGATATGGCGAGGAGCATGTTGAAGGCAAAACAGTTGTCAAATGAGTATTGGGTTGAAGCTGTAAACTGTGCAATATATATTTTGAATAGGTGTCCTACAAAAGCAGTCATGAACAAAGTGCCGGAAGAAGCACGGAGTGGGAGAAAGCAAGGAGTCACCCACATGAAAGTTTTTGGATATGTGGCTTATGCACACATTCCAGATCAGCTAAGGAGGAAGATGGATAGTGAAGGGGAGAAATGTATTTTCATTGGATACAGTGAGGAATCCAAAGCTTACAGGTTGTATATCCCATCTACAAGAAGTTTTTTGTGAGCAAAGATGTTCAATTCATTGACGAGGAAGCTTGGGATGGAAGCATAGAGAAAATAATAAATGTTAAGAACTATTTGTCTCATGATGAAGATGATGATGAGATGGCTGAAATGCATCCCCAAACAACAGCGCCAACATAAGGGCTGCAAGAGACACCTTTGAGGAGAAATGAGAGTGCTTCTCCAAGCACACCACAAGGAGGAAATTCAAGTGCTTCCTCAAGCACTTGCACACCGAATGAAAGAGGTAAGAATTTTAGAAGTTTAAGTGACATTTATGATGAAGGAATGAATTCCTTGTTTGCTTTGTATTGTCATGTTGATGACCCTGTTCATTTCGAAGATGCAATTAAAGATAAGAAATGGATAGAAGCCATGGATGAGGAGATCAATGCCATAGAAAGAAACAAGACATGGGATTTGGTTGAGCTACAAAAAGGTAAAGATGCCATTAGAGTTAAATGGGTCTATAAGACCAAAATCAATGCTAAAGGCAAGATTGACAGGCACAAAGCATGACTTGTTGTGAAAGGCTACAAGCAGCAACAAGACAAAGACTATGATGAAACCTTTGCACCAGTAGCAAGGATGGAAACAGTCAGAACAGTGTTGTCTATTGCGGCAAAACACAAATGGAAGATTTATCAGATGGATGTTAAATCTGCATTCCCGAATGGAGTGTTAAAAGAAGAGGTTTATATTGAACAACCTCCAGGCTATGAAGTTGAAGGCCAAGAGCATAAAGTTTGCAAATTGAAGAAGGCTCTTTATGGGCTAAAGCAAGCTCCAAGAGCATGGTACAACAGAATAGATGCTTATCTGATTGAGAATGGGTTTGATAAGTGTGATGGTGAACCCACACTCTACATAAAGGAGAATGATAGTAAGATTCTTATTGTTGTTTTATATGTAGATGATTTGATTTTTAGTAGCAATGATGCTTCTCTCATTGCTGATTTCAACGCAGTCATGAAAAGTGAATTTGAAATCACTGACTTGGGCTTCTTAAGATATTTTCTTGGAATTGAAGTAGACCAAAGTGAAAGTGGTGTTTTCATTTCTCAAGTTAAATATATAGAAGCAGTGTTGAGGAGATTTAACTTGCAGGACATCAAGGCAGCTGTGACTCCAACTGTAATGGGGTTGAAATTGACCAAAGAAGACAACAACAAGGATTTTGATCCAAAATTGTACAAGAGCATAGTTGGCAGCCTTATGTACTTGACTGCAACTAGGTCGGACATTATGCACGCTGTGAGTTTAATCTCCAGATTTATGGAAAGACCGAAAGAGATTCATTGGCAGGTAGCCAAGAGGATTCTAAGGTATGTGAATGGAATGAAAGGGTTTGGTATTTCATACACCTCTTTTGAAAGTTTCATGTTGACATGTTACACTGAGAGTGATTGGGCTGGAAGCATAGATGATCGGAAAAGCACATCCGGTTATGTTTTTCACATGGGTTCAGGAGCCATTTCATGGGCTTCTAAGAAACAGCCTATTGTAGCGTTGTTTACAGCAGAGGCTGAATATGTGGTAGCTACAACAGCAGTGTGTCAAGCAGGTTGGATGAGAAGGATGCTAACGAGCCTATGCCAAGAGCAAGAAAATGCAACGGTTATTTTTTGTGACAATAGCTCAGCTATTGCTCTGTCCAAGAATTCTGTGTTTCACAAACGAACGAAACACATTGATACAAGGTTCCACTACATCAGAGAATTAGTGAACAATGGAGAAATTGTCTTAAAACATTGCAGGACTCAGGAGCAGGTTGCGGATATTCTGACTAAGCCATTGGAACATAAAAGTTTTGAATTTTTTAGAAAATGTCTGGGTATAACTAATAACCCAGCAGTTGAAATTAAAGGGGAGTGTTGAAATAATAATTTCAACTGCAGCATTATTTTACTTTGCGATGCGATCTTATCGCAAATCGCAAATCGCATGCATGCACCTACCTCCATTTGTTCACTTGATTTCTGCTGATTGCGATGTTGCGATGCGATCTGATCGCATATCGCAGATTGCACCCATTTGTTTCAAGCATTCCCCTGTTTTACAACGAATGCGATTTCGCGATGCGATTAAATCGCAAATCGCAAAATTTCAATGGTTGAAGTACGGGCTTGCACATGAACATTACGTGAAGTTTTGGGTTTGAACATCGTTTACTGCAGTGAAGAAAAAAATGGTATTTACTCCTATTCATAGATTGTAGGTAAATGTTTCTAATTTTGTTATTTGTTTAAGTCACGGAAGTATGGCATAGTAAATGTGTGTAAGTTTTTATTGTTGCATATGTAATGTAATATTTTTTTTTGAGTTGACCATTGTAATGTGAGGGAAGCGCCAGGTGAAACACACAGCAGTGTGAATATGAAGAATGCAGCAGCATGAAGATGTTTTTCTGTTGAAGAAACGAAATGTAATGGGTAGCAGAACATGTAAAAGAAATTTTGCTTTACAGCAGTAAATGTAAGATTCTGTTTTTACAGCAGTGAATGTAAAAGAGATTTTTACACACAGCACTGTAAAATCTCAAGAGGAGACAGAGTAATTCTTTTTGTTGAAATGTTATTGGTAAATCCCTCTGAGAGAGGAAGAAATTTGTAACTGAAGTTGTCTTTGATTAATGAATACAAGTTTTATTTTGTATGAAGACAAACTCTGTCTGCTCAGAATTTTTTTAAGGCTTCCATGTGCTAAGATCCTGTGAAGAAAACAGAGCATTGTCTCTGTGTTCAGTTAATGTGTTTTTGAAATTTTACCAAAAAAATTCCCAACAGTGAACCCTGGGTGTTGTATGAAGTTGAAACCAATGCCTACAACTCCCTGCTCCGTCGGCAATGAAGTGAGTGGCAGTGGTCAACACCTAATGCGCAATTTGTATGATAAGGTTCTTCTCGTTGGGGTTTGTTTGAGTGGCCACTGTGTTTTGAAATGGGTGAGCTATACAATTTCATTGACCGGCTCTTCGTTCCAGTGGATTACACGTGATCTCCATTGACCGCACCAGCCACGTCAAAACTCAGAAGTTCGTTCACACTGCCGTAGCATAATCAGATAACGCTTTTTTGAAATAACCCATTTAGAATGCATTGCCCTGCCCTGGTCGTCATGAAAAGACTTGCAACATGAATTAGGAGGGGGAATGTTTCTGTGTGTGTTTTGCATGAACATTCTCTGGTTCTAAAATGGATAAAAAAAAACGAAAGAAAAAGCAACGTGTGTCTCAGAAACACCATCTGGTTGTGTATTGGATAAAAAGCAAGAGAGAGTAGAACCTGGGCAGAATAATGAAACATGAAATTAAAAACTTTCCATAACTTTCAACCAACAAGCAGAAACTCCGAATTGCAACTCTACGCATACCGAACGACATTTTATATCAAATGGTAAAACAAATGTCAGTCAATGTCTTTCCTCTCCCTGTGCTTCATCGTCGTCTGTCTTAATCCATCGTCGATTTTCTTAATTATCTAGTGGGGCAGATGCCGTGGATTTTGACATACGAATTCTCCTAATTTTCTCTCTTGCTGCCGGGCAGACCTCGTCAAAGTCCAGTTACGAATTCTCCCCAAGAAAACTTTCAAACCATGCATGATGTGAAAGTATTCATATAAAAATATTTGTAGTCAACCGCCTCGTTTTCTGGCGATTGGATAATATGGCATCTCCCATTCTAATTTTAGTTTTTAACTTTTATTCTAAACTGGGTTCATCATTCAGGGACCCAATCAAGGCGTATGGAGCATGCCCAATTCGATACTTCTAGAATCACAAACCCAGGCTTGATTTTATTAATGATTCGAGAACTGTTTATGTAACGAAATATAACTCGCGCTATCGATGATGGAGTCAGTTCGAAGATATAGCTGCCAGCTGTTTTCGCATAAATTCCAGGTACTTTGGCATAAAATTTTACATTATTTCATGTAAGGCCAGGCCAGAAAAAGTATATATTTCTCACAAGAAACTCTTTTTGTTCCTACACAGGGCGGAGATTTTCACAATCACCGTACACCAACAAAAATTTGAATAATTTTTTAAATAATATTACTAGCACAATAATAGGGCTAATATACACTTATAAATTTATAAAAAACACATATAAAATCATATATACATTTATAAATATGTCCACCACCCACCACATTAATAATTCTACTTGTATTTTGTTAAAGACTAATTATTTTTCATTATTAATAACTACATAAATAATAATAGTCATATTATTTTTTATTTAATATTTACTTACTATATTTACTATGATTTTGTATATTAATTATTCCATAAAATTTGGCTAATATTATATAGTTATATCTGAAAATATAACATAATTCACATAGAACATAATAATAACATTTAGTTATTATTAATAATATGTATTTATTTTTACTATTATGTTATCTTCAATAATTATTATATATTTATTAATATAATTGTCAATATACCAGCTTAAATCTATCTTAATAAAGGATCTGTCATGTGCAGAGAGAGATCAAATCTCTCGAGCTGCAAACCTATTTTTTGAGTGCAAAACTTGAGGAATGGTTTGCACCTCGAGAGATTTGATCCCTCTCAGTGATTGATAGATCTGGTGTTTTGATGGATTTAGGCTTGTTTCAATCGTGTGTTATCATACAAAATTTGTTGAACATATAATTATTTTGATCATTTTATATATGCTAAATATGTCGAAGATTAATTTGATCAATTTAATTTAAAATTTGCTTAGTTAACTCAGTTTGTTGAAATGAGAGAGACCCTTAGTAACTTGAATGATGAAATACAAATTTTGAGTGCAAAGTGTCAATGTAACAATTTTGATAGATAGAAAATGTGAATACTAATACTATAGTCAATTACAAATGATCTTCATTGCAATCAATCTAAAACTATTTTCTTCTATTGTTCTTATTGTCACACCTCAATCTAAAACTAGTTTCTTCTACTGTTCTTATTGTCACACCTATTATTGTTTCCATTTTCTCATATCGATCATATGAAAAGAGTAGTTGGAATCATAAACCATTCAAATATCTAACTAGAGCTACTGTAGTAAACAACATGCCTTGTCTTTGTTGCCCTCCAATATTAATAGTAGTTTTCTCCAAACTCAATCATTGTGACTTATGGTAGTTATTTTCTATTACTGTGTGTGAATGCAAAGTAATTAATAATGTTGAATGATGGAAAATGGGAATAATAAGAATGTACCCAATTATAAATAGTTCATAGTTTCAAGAAGCAAACATTTGGGGTAAGCAAACATTTTATTTAAGATGAAAATTCAAGAATTGTGTTTATGGTTGAATAATTTTTATGTGTTTACATTGACAGTGTGTGTGTGTTTTGGGGGTGAGAAGGGGAGACAAGGGGAGATAGAGATATAGATGGGGCGGGGAGAGGGAAGAAGAGAGAGGCAAAGACAAGGAGGGAGGAAGAGATATATATGAAGAGAGAAATGTTAAAGAGAGAGGGAGGGGAAACAGAGGAAGGGAGAGGTAGATAGATAAATATAAAGAGAAAGAGTGTATGTTTAGGGGTGATGCAATAAAGCCGCATCTTTCCATCATGACCCTCGACCAGTGGGTTATGGGCCCACTGTATGGTTAATTTTTATCGTGAGATGCTTTCGTTGCGGTGGCCCATGGTTTCCTTCACAAAAATCCTTCACAATATCGCAGTTCACATAATCGTGTGAATCCTCTTGCATGCAATATGCTTAAACACAGCTGGAATGAAACAATCATTTGCTTGTATGATTGAAATTCAAATAAAATCTAATCCTCTTTGATAACATATCAAGTCACAATAGGTTCGTTAACCCACGTACATGTTCATGCATGATTATCGTCTGATCAATCAACCAACGAACGGTCTTCATGGCTTAAACTCAACGAGGTTTTAATCCCATTGTATAAAACCTTATCACAGCCATTTCTAACGTTAACCTACGCACACTTTTAAAAGCGATATGCGTCCAATCACCCATTAAACGGACGATCTGATTACTCTGAACCTTAAACTCTTTTTACTAACCACATCACATTCATTTATAATGTTAACCTGCTTGCATGTTCTGACGCGATATGCATCGATCTCCTCTGTCACCGAGTCTCCATCTTTCATCCTCAGGTTATACAGCTTTTTCCGCAGGAATAGTTTATTCACTAGAGACTTAGATTGGTGCAAAGTCCCTAACTTGTCCCAAGCCTTCGTTGTAGCTTCCCCTGATACATTCAGCAATATTGAATCTGAGACACATAATCATATTGTGCTCTTTGCCTTCCGATCCAACTTCTTCCGTTCTTCATCGGCACTCCCGTTGGTTTAGTACTCGGATCTACCGCGATCCACTGATCTTTATCCACCAACAGATCCTCCATCTTGAGTTTCCACAACTCAAAACTCTGACCATTGAACTTCTCAATCTCTATCTTTTTGCTGCTCGCCATCTTCTTTCACCACCAGAATTGATCTCGCAGATCTCCCACTGAACAGGGTCTACCACAGGCCCGAGCGAAACCCCTCAGCAACAAAGGCGTCCCCTTTAAGCCAAAACAACTCTGATACCAAATGTAGGTTTTAACCCCGTACAAAAATTACCTGCATACGAATTCTAAATCACAAGAAAAATAAAAAAATGCGAGAGCATAACACATACAACACATATACATAGAGATTTCCCACTGGATCTCAAAACCGAGACTACGAGCTTGATTTTTCATTATTTTCCTTTCAATGTTACAATACATATTTATACATGCCGAAGCATCCAATACCATGGACCGAAAAACCATCGCGTCCAATACCATGGACCAAAAAACCATCGCATCCAATACCATGGACCAAAAACCATCGCGTCCAAAAAACATGTGCGAAAATCATGCATAAAACCATAGGTGGGTCCGCCCATCCTCACATAGGGTCCAAAACAAAAAGTGGGGTTACGGGTACCCCTCAAACCCCCTGTTAACTATGTGGAAAGAATATAACACAACCCAACAGGGCCCAACCCTACCAGCCAAAGTTCCTCTTTATTGTATTGTTATCCTAGCTTATATTAATGTTTTGCGTTCATTTACTTAAGCAGTTCATTTCCTTTGCAGCAGTAGCATAGATGCATGGTTTGATTGTTCATTTGGTTAAATAGATGCATTTTAATTACAATGGTTCAACACAGATTTATGGCTTTCCTATTCATGTACTTAAGAAACTTCTTGTTTCTTGTTCATTTGCTTGAATACTTGCAGTCTCATTACAGTAGTGCAGAACAAATTAGTTATGATTTAGTTTGCTTCATTCATGCTTCCAATTAGCCTTGTGGGAAATAAAAAATCCACAAGTTTGCTCACAGGTGTCTCGGCCTCACCTCCTCCCTCCGAGACCATGATGTGAGGAAGAAACCCTTCAGCAACCCCAAAAACACAGGGTTTTCTTTTTCACAAAGGGTTTGTCGTTTAAACATAATTACTGAGTTCATTGGCACTCTTCCCCTTTAATAGTCATCAGCTCGATTCACTCTCTTTACATCTTTCAGACCTCACTCACATTCCCATGTCATTCCCCTTCAGCACAAAACACCTAAGTAGAAGTTGTTAAATTCATGATTAAAAGGTTTTTGCCGGTAAATTGCTTTACATAGAAAACCTAACCAATCACCTCTCAAATTCCTTTTTTCGTTTGACTTTTCTCCCTTTAAATTCCCGTCGTCAATTTGCCTCAGCTGATCTGATGGCTATCACACACCCGCTCACCAGCTTGCTTAGTCCATTCCCCACCACATATCTGCCTTGCTAGATCTGACGACCTTTGCATGATATCACATGGATCTCCTATCCGACCATTATCCAGCCGAGGGCGCATGATATGAGCAATTTCCCTGTGTTACATGTCGACCAGGGAGGCTAATCATGTGAAGTTCTACAAAACTTCTTATAGCTTTGGGGGCGCATGATATTCCGCTTACTGCCCTCTAAACTCCCTCTCCCATTTTTGCATGCTTTCTTTTGCCTGCTTCCATATCCATTGTCGATCTTTCTCCTGATCTAGTGGCTATCACTTCACCCGATACCATTTACGCATGTTCCTTTTTCCCGTGATCTTCGTCATCCATCTGCTAATTGATTCTGTGATATAATCTTAGTCATCCATCCCGTTAGTTGATCATGTTCGACCATCTGCCTACATACCATCTTGCGATCCGATCTTAGCCATTCATTCACTTTCCACCTGCCTAATCCAATGGTTCTTATGCTCTGTTTCTCATTACATCCCCTTTCCACCATTTTGATCTCCGACCATTCTTCCGATTAGACACAGACCTAGCCTACTTTCCATTGTTTAACCCTTAGTCTAAGTTTTGACGTCTTTACTTCTGCAACTTAGGAAATTAGCATTAGATGATTGCTTTCTTCATTTCTGCAGTACAATAGCTCTCCCCTAGACTAGGTTTTCTCTCCTTCCGTCAAAATCAAGCTTCTTCTGACCCTATAGATGTCTGGCTTGGAACCACTGGGGTCCCTTTCTAGATGAGCAGTGACAACAAGTAGCACCTTCACTTCTACTTGTGTATATAGCATACTTACCTCCAAGTCTGTAAGAAGCCCGGGTTGATAAGTAAAGTTGGTAGCCCTGGGAGTTGCAACATTCTTGCTGCAATACCTAGGCTCATCATAGATATTGTTTTATAATCTTATTTTCTTACTTGCACTGAATGCATTGATTTGAGTGCAAATGTTGATTTCTATTCCTATTTCATTGCTTGTGTTAGAAGCATTGATTTCAGTGTAAATGTTGACTTATATTCTTATTTTATTGCTTGCATGAGATGCAGTGATTTCAGTGTAGATGTTGATATCCTATTTGATGTAATTGGATGTATGATGGTACATTATTTTTAAAGTGATTGAATTAACATTGTGTACTCATTTCAGTGTAAGCACAATTTTTTTTGAAAATATACATTCATTTTTTTGTTATAGTAATTTAACCTATTAATATTGAAGAGAAAGAGAGACAAGGTATGATGTTTACTCGAGCTAAATATTTAAATGGTTTATGATTTAACTTGTCCATTTTATATAATGGATATGAAAATATGACAATCGATATGAAAAGATGAGAAAGGTAACAAGGCTAAAAATAACAGTAGTAAAAGAAAATAGTTTGAGATTAATCACAATGAAGATTATTTGTAATTGACTATATTCTTATTATTCACATTTTATATGATTGAACACTATTACATTGTCACTTTACATTCAAAGATTTTATTTCATCAATTTTCATCATTAAAGTTTTTAACAATATGTATCATCTCAAGAAACTGAGATAACTAAGAAAATTTAAAATTAAAATGGCCATATAAATCTGAGACATGTTTAGCATAATTAAAATGATTATATTAATATTAGATGAATTTACATATTATTGATAAAATTAATCCTTTGTTCTTTATATTTTCTTTGGCCGCACATGACTGAGACCAGCCTAAATCCATCTTAAATTCAGATCTATCAAGCGATGAGAGGGATTAAATCTCTCGAGGTGCAAGGTTTTCCTCAAGTTTTGCACTCAAAAAAGAGGTTTGCAGCTCGAGATATTTGATCCCTCTCGGCGGTTGATATATTTGGAGTTAAAAGGAATCTAGGCTGGTTTAAAGTAACACGAGGTATACTTGTAGGTTAAAAACAATAGGTTTTTACTTTAAATATATTTTTTTGTCGTAAATGGTTAACTATGTTAGTTCTGATTCATAGAAATAATATATAGTCAATGTTCATGGATTTTATTCTTGTTCTTTATATTTATTAATATATCATTTAATTCTTAATATATCTTTTAGTTGTGATTTGTTCCATAAGATTTTTTCTAAGTATGGAATTACATGAAAATGTTATTAATTTATTGTGGAAAGGTATTGTACAATAGTAACAACCATTATGAAATGTTTATGTAATAAAAGTTAATAAACGCAAATAATACCATGGGCAAAGGACACGTATTCCGGGGCAAATGTTAGACAAAGATATCCTAGTGACCATCACTAGATGTGTGTTTTGGCTAAGGAAAATTGGCAAAAGCTAAGACAAAGGCAATAAAAGGAAAAAAGGCATTTTTGGCACATTATCTATGAAAATAAACGAAAATAGGAGAAAAGGAAGGTAAAAGGTCACAAGTTGCACGTGAGGAGGAAATTGAAGGAAAATGATGGAAAATGAAGAAAATAGAGGCGTCATTCATAAAAAGGGTTCTAAGGATTAGTTGGAAAACTTAGACAATGTTAAACTCTTGGTCAATTCAAGTTCATAGCTCTCTCATTATTCTTTCTCTCTCTCACACTCTTGATCACTTAGAGTTTTCTTGGAGCACTCTAGCTTTGGATTAAGGAAGGAAACGAAAGAAAAATAAAGGAAAGGAAAGAAAGGACCAAGGAAGAGGAGCAAAATCAGGCATCGTCAACAAGAATACTTGTAGGTAACTGTTTCCATGTGTGATTTCCTAGCTATTTTGGTCATGCATGGCCTTGTATGTTGGTGTATGGTTCTCTTGATGTAAGTGGCATGGTTTTTCCGGGTTAAGGTAGTGGTTTTAAGCCTAGCCTTCCCTTTTTCCAGATGTTTTGGTATGTTTGGATGCTTATCTAGGTTTTGAGATTTTGTTTTCCATATTGATTTCAGAATACGGGTCAGAGGTGGTCTGAAGGTTCATTCCCAAAGGCTTAGGAATCCCTTGACCAGTTTTGGCGGGAGACATTGTAAAGTCTCATGGAGAAGTATTGGTTTAGGGCCTAGTTTATTAGGAATTTCTTATGCATGTTGATGGTTACATGTGTAAATGTTTACAATGGAGTAATGCTTGTTGTCATGCATAAGGTCATTTCTTGTGTCGTTGACATGGTCATGCATTAATGGATGGACCCTTTTTAGAATGATGTGTATATGGTTGGTACTCATGTGTTATATGCATATATGTAGATTTCATGCATGAATGGTATTGGTTATAGTTATGCATGAATAGTAGGTCAAGCATGCCTTTTGAAGTCATGGTATGAAATTTAGGTCATCAGGGTCATATTGGTATGTTATGATGCTAATGTTTTGGCTAAGGTAAAGTAGGAAATACAGATCATCATAATAAGGTTCCAGTTTTACGCTTCGGGGTAAGAGCAGATCGTCATACATGTATTGTATGTTGATATGCAGGTATCTAGGTTAAGAATTTTTATATGCATTAGGGTTATATACCTTGGGTTTATGTACATGTATTTTGATGTTATGATTGAATTCATGATAGATGTTAGTTGATTAGTGTAGTTATATGAACATGTGTCAGATAGTCAAGAATGATATTAACCTACATTTCTATTGTTGTTTTACATTAGATAACATGATGATTAGGCTATATGTTGTTGATGAACATGATATATGACTTATTGTTGTTATATCTTATGAACTTGATGATTAGGGTTATCTCATTGAGATATCGATGTTTAATTTGATTGACCATATGCGTGATGGTTATGTTCATTGTATTGAAGATATTGATGTTATATCAATTTCGTCAACTTGGCTTAGCCTATGTAGATGGTTATGGTTGTGATATTGAGGTATGAGCCGAAATGTTTGCGACTTGGTGTCATACTAATCTAGATTGATCTTAGATTTGTGATTTATATGAAAAAATGACTATTGTTTATGAGTTAGGATCTGAACATGTTAGTTAGTGATTGTTATGGGTAACATGATCTTACTTATGTTTAAGATGATGTGTTGAGAAATTATATTGTGCTAGCTAGCTTGATTATGACCTCTAGTCAATTTATTTAACATGGTATGTTGCAACTTGTTTGAAAGTTTGGTGAATTTCATAATATGAGTATGTGTTCAAATGGTTTTGTTTTAAGATGATTTTACTAACACATATATGTTGAAACAATTTATATGTACTAGAGTGTAGTATGTGATAGTTGTAGTATTGTGTCTAGGGACTACGCATTGACTATAGATTATGACATGATTGTTAGTCATGGTAAAGGGTTATTTCAAATTTTTATATATGATTTTTTTGATATTTAGAATGTGATACTGACACACGTGAGCAAGTTTCAGGGGAACATGCTTTTTATTAGCATAACAAAGTAACAATTGATGTGCCTATATAACAAACAGTTTGGTCATGTGACAATACTAGTAAGCCTTGATTACAACCAAGTAAAAGGGTAAAAGGAAGGAATTGGACAAGAATTCCTTTGGCTATGCTTGGAAACCTTAATCATAAATGAGTGATTCCTTTCTTACCCTTGATTTTTTCTAACATGATGTGGAAATGTTCTAGACCCATGAAAATGTACTTAATATGTGAATTAGCTAGAGATGGATCTATGAAGGGGATTGCAGTAAATTGAGACATGGTGTGGATTTGTTTAATTGCTAGCAATGTGCATGGAACAAAAAGATAAGGTAACTAGTGTATTGCTATGTCTATTTATGCATTGACAGTTATGTGTATCTGACAGTGTGTTGCAAGGAGTTACATGATGAGAGAAATTTTCATGAAATCTTCAAGAAGGCTTAGGTTAAGCTTTTCTTGGGAACCATGGGGATTGAGTCATAGTGTTCGTAGTTAGTCTTGTTTTCTTGGGTTTTTAGGATTCTTGTGCTTGATTTGCAATTTTCCATATGTTTGGTGCATAGATATGCCACTTTATTGCAATTTCATGTTGTTATTGGTTTTCATGGATTTCTTCTTATTTTTTTCTTGGCTTTCCCTTTATGTTTTGACTCTTGCGAATTGGTGTGTGAAAGAGGAAAAGTTAATGGAGATTCAGAAGAGATGTGTGGTACCCAAATGGTAATGAAAGACTCAGATGAAGCTCTTTTCATGAGCATGCGCAACAGAAGGTAAGACAATTGTTGGAAATACTAGTGAGAGGGGGGGATGAATCGATATTTATTGTTCAATAATATTTCATTTCCCAAACATATTTATATACGCTACTTCAGTGAAGTGAACTTGCGTGTACATGCCACTATGAATAGAGAAACAAGTGTATACCCAGAGAACTTATGATCTAGTCAATTTATCATGTCTTGATCCTTAATACGTGCATCAGTAACTTATTAAATAGTAAACATGTGCATTAATAACTAATAAACCATCAAACATAAAAAGCACACATGAGCACCAAGATTTAAGGTGGAAATCCAATGCGGGAGAAAAACCACCTGCTGTTGTTGTCTCTATCTTCTTTTAATATAAATAATAATCTATTTACAATCATGTACTGGTGCAGGCTCATACCAATATGCAGATACCCACCTACAGAAGGCTAGAACCTTCTCTCATTCTCTAGCTTCTACTGGAAGGTAGCGACAACCCCCTAGCTCTTGTACTAGGCAATATGCTTACTAGTACATAGGCGCCGACCTATATAAGGCTACAACCGTCACTCATTTTCCAGCTGCTACTTGAAGGGAGCTCGAACCCCTTCATCAAATCATCAACCACTATTGGTAGGAAGTTTTGACTTCCTCACTAAAGGCTCTGACCCTCAGCATCCTCCAGGGACCACGTTTCATGAATTTTTATACTAGATACTACTGGTACATAAAACTGTAATATGAAGGTCACGTTTCATCAAATTTACACATCACACCCATTAGTAACATTGAGGCAAAAAATCAATCACCGCTGCAATACAACCATCACATACATCTCCATAGACCAATCACTGAAACCCAATCACCAATCTCTAATATAATTGAAACCCAGTCATCAATCTCTAATATAACTGAAACAATCAATCATTAAAACCTCTGAACCTCCGACACAACTGAATCAAACAATCATTGAACCTATGACACAACTGAATAAACCATTCATTCAAACATAATCAAATTCAACCAATCAACTCGAACAGATAGATCATTGTAACCAGTACACATATCTGAACCCAAAACACTACATCAACAACCAAAACTAATTGTAACCTCAAAAGGCATGTGTCAGAATGTATATGCTTCTTAAATGATGGAAGCGTGTGTGTATATGCTACTTCCTTTTGCCCAACCGGCATATACCTCTAAAGATAGCGAATCATAAAACATCTGAACCATAAAATATACCAATTAGTGACATTCTAAAGATCTACTGTCATATTACAAAGTTATAAACATATGGTAACAAGGATCACCCTTCTCTCTCAATCAACTAATAAACCAGACTCAATCTCCTTATATAATCAATTTTATCTTTAGATCTAATGAAGACATCATTGACAAACATCCATAAAACAGTAACACTAATATAATACATTAGTAATACCTGAACATCAAGATTTTCTTTTGCATACACTACTTGGAAGATCCGAATTAGCGTGTATCTGCACCTTCACCAAAGCGAACTTCCATATAAATCTTCAAACTTGTAACTTTGTTGCGATTCCTGACTTCAGACACACCCATATCATCACATATGACGGATAAAACATGTGGTTGCAAACGAATCTAGCATATCCATTACCAGATCACATAATTATAAGTCATTATGATTCGGATCCATCATTAGATCTCATCAAACACTCAAGTGCATACTTAGTCTAGAGCAAGCAAGGCATTAGAAACACATAACATGCATATTTTCTTTTGATCTAACACTCCATAAGATATTCATTACTTGTGCACTTAGCCCTTTGATCTTCTCCTCCTTATATACTTAGATCCTTTGTCAATTCCTTAGACCAAAACCTCAACCAATTCCTCGGACCAAAAACCTTGGACCAATACCTCAAACAAAAAGCCTCGGACCAAAACCTCCAACCAATACCTCAGAAAAAAAGCCTCAGTTCAATACCTCAAACCAAAACCACACTTAGTATCTGTGGTGTTCTTGGATGGAATCAAATAGTCATTACTCCACTCAATATTGTGGGCTAATACCATGGTATTGACCCCTAGTGTTGTCTACTCTTGAAATTCCTTGATTTTCCAACCTATACATGCTTTTCCTCTTATGAAAGTGCGTGCATACATATACGATATTTTTGTCCTGTGAACCCACATATATATGCTACTTGGGCAAGGTGAACCAGCGTATACTTCTTAAACCATTACTTTGTTCCCTCTAAATAGACCTGTTATAATGCGATTTTCCATATTATTTTTGGAATGATTCCTTTGAGCTACCCTGTATTTTGTCACATTTGTAAACACAGCTGCCATGCATTCTATCACATCTGATATATCTCCTGTAGGTTCATCTAGTTACATAGATTCATCTAGTTACCATATATAGGTGATTTGTTTTGCTACAAGTGGGTTGCAATGAAGTACAACGCATGCATCATAATGCCAACAATATCCCCGTTTGGACTTGACGGCAACCATGTTGGTGTTGATTACTACAAGCTGTAGAAACAAGTAGAGATAAGAATAAACACCAAAATACCGTCTCCTTTGACATCAAGGGTAAAGACGGACCAAGATGTTCTCCCCCTTTGATATCAAGCACAAAGGGGTGACCAAAATGACGACTTTCATATCTGAACAATGAAATATGAACATTAATCATGCTCCCCATTGGCACATGCTGAATTCTATGATTAAACTCCCCCTTTGTACATGTTGAGATGCATTATAACGTCCATGCTCCCTGTGAGCACATGCAGAGTCAGCAAAAATATTTTCTAAAAGAATAAAATGACTCTATAACTCAACTATGTGAGTATGACCATCCTATCACCAATGACTCATACATACATCAATCTCCCAACGATGTGGGGATATATCAAATTTGACTCATTTACCTAACCATGTGGGAACATACCAATTTTTATAGATGAGTAAAACATAGCAATTATTACATCATCCTTCCCATTCATAGTGGGGGTACAAATTACATCATATGACCAAAAAAGATGCATTAAAAGACTATGACAGACAAAGACATATTATGGGCCCTTATATGACCTTTACATTAAATGATATACTTGACATTTATAACAAAGACGAAATATCTAAACAAGATGATGATAGTCATCTGCAACTATCATACACCATATATGATCTGCTCCATAAGCATCTGTCAACAACATCCAGACCAAAAACTTGTATATGTCCATCATCAGTTCCAAACATATGACAACATAAATATCATCAAGTTGTGACAAAGTATGTTGCATATAGATATCAACTCATCCTCTTGATCTCATCAAGATTAACTTTCTTTGTTTCCTTAGTAGAAAGAGCCTTATCATAACCTTCCATGAATCAAGTAAGAATATGTTGTATCTCCAAGAAGTAACAAAAAATCATATCATATGTATGTGAAAACACCATAGCCATCTTCCATGATCATAGCATCATCATCAAGAATTGCATGATCTTTCCACAAGATCCCTCAATATATAAACAATGTATCATCACTAGGGAACATCCCACATTTGATAAGCATTAATCAACATATGTGAGTATCAAACCTATCATCATATCATCATTATTTGACTAAGTAATCCGTGTCTCTAAATATCCATGTCTTTAAATAGCTATGTCTTCATGAGACCTGAAATAACACCATTCTCTTGGCTAACCAACAATATTTATCAATATGGAACTTAAGTAATCATCCATGTGTCCATCGTAATGTATATCCAATAAAGAGATAGCAATATGTATCTAGAAAACCATGAGCTCATAGTCATTTGTCAAGCTTTCTTGATACCATCAACACCAACAATCCTCAAGCACGTGAGAGCCAAGGGCTATAGGAATTCTGCATCATAACTCCACCATATGAACTTTATGCATCTTTCAAGGCATGATGACTACAGTGTAAAAGAAATTAGTGGCTCATCATTAAATAATGAAGTTGTGTACTCAAGCTTTGTACTTATCCTTGTCCTTATGAAGATGACCATGTAAGAAACATATATGTAGTGTATGCATCATCAAAAAGTCATCCACAATATCATTAAATATGATCTGAATAACAACTATGTAAGCCCAAGCAATATAACTATCATCTGAGACTTCATCATAGGCAACTCATAACCACAACATAGCATGATGTATAATTTAAACAGTTTAGCCACATAAGCATCATCACCATTCATAAGAATCATTAGGTACCAAAGAATTCTAAACGTAATGCAAATAATGAATTATCAGAAGCATAGTATATTCTTCCCCTGAACCTATGCCACCTATTCACTGTCATATCTAATAATTGCATATATCAGTAATAAATATCAAGGAATCATCATCAATTACATATACATCAAGTCACCCATAAATTATGAGGATCAAAAGAACTTCTAAATAACATCCACAAACTGTAGTTATCAATCATCAGGACATAAAAGATAATTGATAATTGTATGAACCATATCAGATCATTTTTTTGAGTTTGTACCACTATTTCTTCATCAAACCAATATACGTGACTGTGCAGTTTCTAACTCGCATATATAGGCGACTTATCTTCATGATAGTTGCATATGACAATTACAATACTGAAATTTCATACTTTCAGTTCCCCTTGAGTCTATTTGATTTGCATACTGGGCTATGCCACATATTTCTAGTTATACTTCCTTCTTCTTCCATACATTAGAGTATGATGATGTTTTCTCCTTTTGGTATGTTGGCCAAAATTTCTCCTGCATTTTTTGCTATATTTCCAAACATGTTATAGGCATAGCATCTTATATGTTTCATATTCCCTCTATAGAATTTAATGGCTTTATGGCCAAACATATTACAAGGAAAACAATATCCCTTGAAGTACTTGGAAGTTGATGATCTTTCTGTGTGATAGTTATTAGCTTGAACTATTTTACTTCTCCATCTGGCTGTAACATGTCCAAAATTATGACATAAAAAACATTCAACATTATTCATCAGACGAAATAATCAATTAACACTTCCATAATTAGGAGTAAATTATTTTCTTTGAATATTTTCTTTCCTTGGTTGTTGATGGGGTTGACCTCTTATCTCCTTGTTGAGCATTTCATATTTTGCACTAGAGTTCCTTTCTTCAGTTTGTGAGCTAGATTCACCTTTAATAGTTACATGAAAACCAAGACCAGATTTGATCGTAGGAGACCTTTGAATACTAAGAATGTCATCCAAAATCTTGGTACTATCTTGAAATCGTAAAAGTTTATCCTTTTCTTCTAATTTACCTTTTAGGATATTACCTCAACCTAATATTTCTTTTCCTTTTCAAGATACTGCTTCTTCATGATTTCCTCAGCTTTTCTTCCTTATTCCACTTGTTTCCTTGATTCAAGAACTTCATTTTCTTGTTCTTCAAATGCTTGGAGTAGTTCTTCATTCTGATTATTTTAATTTTTGAGATCTTCTTTTAGAGAAACGACCATAGCTTCAAGACCTTCATAGTAGCTGGTTCTCTCTATAAGTTCCTTGGCTATTGTTTCCTTTTCATTCACTTCATTTCTCAATGATGTCACTTCATCCTACAACCTTTGACATTGATCTTCGTTTTCCTTGTACTACTTCCTTACCTTGTTTCCTTCCTCTGACTGAAATTTTAATCTAGTAACTTCTTCTTTGTAGACACATTCCCTTTTATCAATTAGATCTTTTTGATCTCTAATTGTGTCTGTGATATTTTTAAATTCTTCATCTATTTCATTTCTTTCTCTTTCACCCATAAGAGAAAATTCAGATGTTTTGGTGTCACATTCATTATTTTCAAATGAACAAAGAAATTTCTAACCAGAGGACAAAAACTTTGTACCTGATAATGCTTTTGCTTGTTCATCTTCATTCTGAGGTGATTCTGAATCTAAAGAGTTGCTTCCACATAATGGCTAATCGACTATCCCACTGTCATAGTTCATTTGATATGTCTTCTTCTTTTGAGGTGCTTTCTTCTTTTGCTTCTTTCCCATTGTTACTACGGATCTCCTTCAAGCGATCAAGCTTCTGCCAAAGGACCTGCTCTAATACAAATTTTTCGAAATAATACTAAGAGGGGGGGTGAATAAGTATTTACATCTCAATAATATTTCATTTCCCAAACACATTTATATATGCTACATCAGTGAAGTGAACTTGCGTGTACACGTTACTATGAATAGGAGAAACCAATGTATACCCAAAGAACTTATGATTTAGTCAATTTATCATATGTTGATCTTTAATCAGTGCATCAGTAACTTATTAAACAAAACCATGTACAATATTAATAGAATAAAGCATCACATATAAGAAATGTACCTAAACACCAAGACTTAAGGTGGAAACCTAATGTGGGAGAAAACCACCTGTTGTTTTTGTCTCTATCCTCTTTTAATATAAAGAATAATATATTTATAATCTTGAACTAGTACAGGCTCATAGCAGTACGTAAGCACCTACCTGTAGAAGGTTACAACCATCTCTGGTTCTCCATATTCTATTGGAAAGGATCTACAACCTCCTAGCTCTTGTACTAGTCGATATGTTTACTAGTACATAGCCGTCGGCCTACAGAAGGCTACAACCTTACCTCATTTTCTAGCTGCTACTAGAAGGGAACTCCAACCCCCTGATCAAATCACCAACCACTACTGGCAGGAATTTTTGACTTCCTCACTGAAGGCTCCAACCCTTAGCATCCTCTAGGAGCAACGTTTCATGAATTTTCAATCTAGATACTCTTGGTACACAACACTACAACATGAAGGCCATGTTTGATCAAAGTTTCACACTAGACCCATTAGTAACATTGAGGCTCAAAATCAATCACCACTCCAATACAACCATCAAATACATCTGCATTAATAAATCCGTGAAACCCAATCATTAATCTCTGATATAACTCAAATAATCAATCATTGAAAGCTCTGAACCCTTAACACAACTAAATCAAATAATCACTCAACCTCTAACACAACTAAATCAACCATTCATTCAAACTAATCAAATAGAACTAACAAATCACTGTACCAGTACACAGATCTGAACCCAGAACAATGCATCAACAACCAAAACTAACTATAACCTTAGAAGGCATGTGTGAGAATGTATATGCTCATTCAATGAAGAAAACCTTCATTTGTATGCTACTTCCTTTTTCACAACCTGTGTATACCTATAAGATACTGAATCATAAAACCTTTGAACCAAAAAATATACCAATCAGTGACATTTTGAATATCTACTATCATATTACGGATTTCTAAATAGATAGCAACACAGATCACCCTTCTTTCTCAATCAATCAATCAACTAGACTCAATCTCCTTATACCATCAAGTTTATTTTCAGATCTAATGACGACATCATTGACAAACAACATTAAAATAGTAGCACTCATATGATAGATCAGTCATCCCTAAACCTTAAGATTTTCTTTTTCGTATGCTACTTTGAAGAGCTGAACCATTGTGTATACCCACCTTTACCAAAGCGAACCAATGTATAGATCTGCAAATACATACTTATAAATTCATTGTAATTCCCGACTTCAGACATACCCAGATAATCACATATATAGGATAAAATGTGTGTTATAAATCATATCTAGCCTATCTATTATCAGATCACATAGTGATAAGTCATTATGATCTCGATCCATCATTAGCTCTGATCAAACACTTAGTTGCATACTTAGTCTAGATCAGGAAAAGCATCAGAAACCCATAACATGCATATTTTCTTTTGATCTAACACTTCATAAGATATTCATTACTTGTGCACTTAACCCTTTGATCTTCTCCTCCTTATATACTTAGATCCTTTGTCAATACCTCAGACCAAAATCTTAGACCAATACTTCATATCAAAACCTCAGATCAATACCTCAGAAAAAAAACCATGGACTAATACCTTAGACCAAAAACCTTGGACCAAAACCTTGGACTAATACCTCAGACCAAAAAGCTCAGAGCAATACCTCAAACCAAAACCACACTTAGGACCTGTGGTATTCTTAGACAAGATCAAATAGTCATTGCTCCGCTCAATATTGTGGGGTATTACCATGGTATTGACCCCTGGTATTCTCTACTCTTGACATTCCTTGATTTTTTAACATATATGTGCCTTTCCTCTTGTGAAAGTGTGTGCATATGTATACACTTTTTTTGTTCTGTGAACCCGTGTGTATATGCTACTTGGATAAGGTGAACCACTGTATATTTCTTAAACCATTCTCTTTCTCAAATTTCTCGATTCTGATATGTAGTCCTTTGTTCCTTGATTCTATTATTTTGTATCATTACTTTGTTCCCTATGAATAGACATGTTATAATGTGATTTGCCATATTACTTCTTAAATGATTCCTTTGAACTTCCATGCATTTTGTCACATCTATAAACACAACTGCCATACATTCTGTCACATCAGATATCTCTCTTTTAGATTTATGTAGTTACGTAGATTCATCAAGTTACCCTATACAAGTGAGTTTTTCTTCTAAAAGTGGCTTTCTATCAAGGACAACACATGCATCATAATGCCAACAACAATGACATTCGATTGGACTGGTTAGTCCATAGTGGTAAATGGATGGTGGCAGTGTAGACATCTAAAACGTAACCAAAAAAGGTAAATTAAATGGGTTTTAGTTGTAAAATGCCTTGGCTATGGTGGGAATGATTGTTCTCAATGTTTTCCATGTTGTGCATGAATAAATAAAGTTCTCTTAACTTAGACATAATTTTATCTCGTAATTATGTTATGCTCATTGTTATGGTGATGTTTATATATGTATACATGTATGTATGCATGTCCTTGTCTAAAATAATGATAATTGTTTTATAAGAATTTTTATTAATATCTATATATATATATATATATATAAATATATATATATATATATATGTCACTGTCTAGTAGGGTTATCATGAGTTGTCCTTATGGAGAAACGATTTCTTACGTAGACAAATGACATGAAGAGGTCCCTGGATATGAGGAATCAATTGAGAAGAGTATTCATGAAAAATATACAAGGTCAATATAATATGGTTATGAGTTTATATTATGTGACTATATTATGTTTATGTTATGGACAGGTTATACCAATGGATACAACAATGAAAGGAAAGCAATGTGGTCTGCAACATGCTGGGACACGCAAGGACAAACATTGGAATAAAGGTTGCTTAGTAATGACAGCATGGTTTTAGATGTTTGGTTCTATTTTTGTGCACAAGTTTCATATATGATGTTATGTGCATGTAGTGTTTTGTGGATATCGCATATGCAGTGCTCGATATAGATGGGTCCATGTAGATGTTGGATGTGCAGTGCTCTGTACATATTGTACTATGTGCATGATGTATATGTGGCATTTAATGCATATGGTGCTTTATGCATGTTGGATATGTGGTGTTGTATATAGATGATGCTATGTACATGTTAGATATGTAGTGCTATATACATGTGGTGTTGCATGCATGTTGTACATGTGGTGCTATGTATGTATGGTGTTGTGTGTATAATTGTATAAGTGGTGTTGTGTGCATATGGTGTTGTGTACATATTATACACATGGCATTGTGTGTAGGTGGTGGTTTGTACATGTCATGCATGTGATGTTATGTACATCTAGTATCATGTACATGTTGTGCATTTGGTACTGTGTATATGTGGTATTGTGTACACGTTGTACAATGGTGCAATGTACACATTGTTCAGGTGGTGTCATGTCATGTGATGTTGTGCACACATTGTGCAGGTGGTTGCAGTGTACAAGTGGTATTGTGTACATGTGGTACATATGGTACTAGTGTAGATGCATGTATTGCATGGTATTGTATGATGTGTGTAGTTGTATGTGTGTGATGCACACTATGTGTATATGCACATGGTTGAGGACAAGGCACTGGCTATTTTTCGGGTGTCGAAACCAATCTAGAGTGCATACGAAATAAAGACAAAGGTAGAAGCTAATGATTGTTTGAAGGATAAGTATCAGTATCTTATTTCAGTTTTATTATGCATGTGATTTATGACTATGGTATACGATGATTATATATGATCTATGATTTGTATTTATGATGGTTACATGCAATTTGGGATGTTGATCTATGATCGTTGTGTTTTGAGTTAAACAAAAGTGATAGGTTTATACATGATGTTTTGATCAAATAGTTATTTTGAATTGTTGTGACAGGAAGTGAATAGGATTGCAACTGTACCTTATTGACAATCTACCAATGAGTAATGATTTGCGGTTATTTCAATTTATTTGAATCTAATGGAAATTATGTTCTTGGAATTGGAATGCATGAACATGCCCCATTGAGTGGTTGAAATCGACTACAAGAATTGCAACAACAATGAAAGAAATTGGAACATGCAGTAGTATGTTGGTAAAGCACTTCAGGAGCAAGGCCATTGTGGGGCACTAGTACCCAATAGTGTCCACTGATTTCCATGGGCATACTATGACTGTTATGATGGTTTGAGGCATGTATATGCCTTGGTTGTTGATATTTTAATGCGAGGAAGCCTTTCTAAGGGATGGATCGCTAGGGTTAGGGGTTTCTGTGGAACATAGAAGGTGAGTCACTTCACAAAAGGCGGTGACTCCATTTCCTGAGGAACTATGTAGCAGAGAAGGAAAGGTCGTAGATATATTGGTTTTGGTCATTAACATTTCTAGATAAAAGCAGATACATATTGGGAGTGTGCTCTAGAATAATGAGCCAATAACTATTCGATGAGGGGACAGGCTGTGTGGGATTATAGAACCGGAAATTGGATACAACTTTGATTGTCGCAGTGGATTATGGACTTCTTGGGAAGGAGGTGAATCCTGGTACTAGTTTTGAGGGTGGAAGTGTGATCCTTTGGATTCCCTTGTTGATTGATATAGTCGTCGTATCCTTTTATCTACATGTTTAGCAAAAGTGCATATGTGTATATGTGGTTATTGCAAATACCATAATGCGGTGGATTATAAAGCTCCATTATGAGGTATGTAAATACTGTAATGAGCTAAGTCATAAAGCTCCAAGGTATGTTAAAACTACAACGAGCTAAGTGATAAAGCTCCATTCATTGTAAATATTGCAATGAGCTAAGTCATCAAGCTCCTGAGAAATATGTTTTTTTCAGAGGTTTTGTTGATATCTTGGTGTGGTTTATCATTGAGGATGGTGATTACCAAGGGGGAGGGTTTTGTAACAACCCTGGTGAACAGTTCATGTAATAAAAGTTAATAAAGGAAAAATAAGCCCACGGGTAAGGAACATGTATTCCAAGTTGAGTGTTGGACAAAGAAATCCTAGTGGACATCACTGGATGTGTGTTTTGGCTAAGGAAAATTGGCAAAGGCATTAAAAGACAAAAAAGGCATTTTTTGCACATTTATTTATGAAAATAAAGGAAAATAGGAGAGAAGGAGGGTAAAAGGTCATAAGTTTCATGTGAGGAGAAAATTGAAGGAAAATAATGGAAAATGAATAAAATGGAGGCCTCATTCATAAAAATACTTATGAGGATTAGTTCACAAGCTTAGTTAGTGTTAAGCTCTTGGCCAGGTCGAGATAGAAGCTCTCTTATTATTATCTCTCTCTCTCACTCTTGGTTACTTAGAGTTTCCTTGGAGCACTCTAACTTTAGATTAAGGAAGGAAAATCAAGGAAAGGAAAGGAAAGGAAAGTAAGGATCAAGGAATAAGAGAAGGATCAAGTAGCTTTATCAAGAATACCTATAGGTAGCCTTCTGTATCTGTCATTTCCTAGCTAGTTTGGGCATGCATGGCCTTGCATTTCGGTGTATGGTTCTCTTGATGTCAGTGGCATGCTATTGCCGGGTTATGACCATAGTTTTCAGCCAAGCCTTGCCTTTTTCTGGATTCCATGGTGTGTTGCAATGTTTATCTCAGTTTTGAGCTTTGGTTTGCGAGATGTATTTCAGAATCCAGGGCAGAGGTCATCTCAAGGTTCATTCCCGAAGGCCTAGGAATCCCTTCACCAGTTTTGGTGGGATACATGTTAAATCCTAAGGGAAAAGTATCCATTTACGGCCTAGTGATCTGTGATTGGATTGCGGAAAAACCTAAGAGACAAGGAGACAAAAAATTCCTCAAGGATAGTGATGGATTGTGGATGGCATTGAAAGTTTGTTTCAGTTGTGGTCAAAGCACTCGTTTTGGTGTGATCACGGTTGGGTGAGGGTGGAGGTGGTTTAACCTTTTGTCTCCCTTGGTTGCTCTTGGATTGGTTGTTCTATGAGATCCCACATTGATGCTTCGACTATGGAACAAGGGTGACTGGCTGAAAGACATATTTGGTTCAGCTAGGTTTACAGCTGGGTGGTACGTGGAAGTCTTGAACCTGGTCATATTTTCCTATGATTAATAAAAGCTAAGTTGTCTCACTTTTTCATTAATTTATATGTGGATTTAATGGTTGTCATATCTCTGATATTTATGTGGTTTCATGCTGGTTATAATCATGGTTATATGACTCATTCATGTCATGGTTCTTTCATGTATTTACTTGTAATTATTAAATGGATGGATGAAAGACCTAATTGATGATATAATAGTTCAATGGAGAAGAATGTGATCCTTCTCGTCATGTTTTGTAAGTTCTTTCAGCTACTTATGCATTGTCTTATATACTATTCCTATAGGTTGCAATGATGCCAAGTGTTTGATAGAATGTCAGTCCGGGTTGGGGATGCTCAGGCCTAATCTTGAGGTTTATTTTCCATTTATTCACATTTTTATCATGTATTTGATGGATTATGAAGGTTGTACCATGTTTTGGGTAGAGGCCGAGATTCTGGGCTAGAAAAGTCACTCAAATCTTCGGGTCGCTAAGATAGGTCTGCTAAGAAACATCCACACTCATTGGCACAAAGGCTTATGATAGAAACTTTGAGTTTTTTATCACTGTCTTGCCTATAAGATGAGAGCGATTTTGGGTTAAGAGGCTTAAAACATTAGTGGAACCCAGGGACAAGATGTCTAAGTGGCTGACATTTCTGCTGAGTGTTTATTTTCTTATGTGGATGAATTATTTTGATGAGTTTTGATGATTCCATAACTGATCAGAGTTTAGATTAGGGGCAAAACTTTGCTCAAAAATCAAAGTGCTCAGAATCTCTCAAAACCTGAACAACCACATCCACCTGACAATATGATTCTAATGCAACTTGTTTCACTCAAAATGGAGGTCATATTAGAAAGATATCATGTTCTATCCAATTTGCCAAATAAAGGATTTTCGAAAAAAAATTACAGTCACTACACAGTTAGCAATCCATAATGTTGATGTGGTAGTTGACTCTGTAGCTGAAATTTTTGGTCAACAGGCAGTGAGGTCATGCCACATGGCACATTTTGGTTGGTCTAAAGTTTGATGATTTGGATTTATTTCATTGGGCAGGGGAGCACCAATGAGAAGGAGACATGTGGTAAGCGCAGAGGCTACCACATGTCCCTCCCCAATCGCCTATTAGGATAGGCATGTAGCGTAAAAGTTTATTGGCAGGTCGGGGAATTGAACCTGCGACGTCGCTCACACAAGACCAATGCTCCACTGTTATGTCGCAAGCATGTTACTTAAAATATGGTGGGCGAAAATTCATTTTAAAGTTTAAGCATTGATAGTTTGGGGGAAGAGAGGACTAGCCCTGTGGGCCAACACCCTCCCATGTGACCAACTTCAAAAACCAGAGGCCATCGCTAATTCTAACCACGTGGATTAATGCTCTAAGTGGAGGTTAATGCTAATTAAACCATGATTATCACTTAATTAAGTGCATGTTTAACTTGTCAGTGGTTTTGGCAGGTTCTACAAATCTTGCGCTAACTCTAAATTTGGCGGGTCTAACTAGAGTTTCTCTAGTTTTAGTGGAGCTTTCCAAGGAAAAACTGAACAGACCATAACTTCTTCTATGTTCGACCAATTTTGGCTTAGAAAGATTCATTGTTAGATTATTTGGATGCTCTGAACACAATGGAATAGTTTGTAGAGGTAGAAAGGCACTTTTGTACGTGATTTTTCTACATTGAAGTTTAAGGAAGCCTAGGGCCACCAGGAGAGGAGGTCAATTCTAGATCAATTGAAGTCCAATTGCAGAGCTTGGAAAGTAACTTTTTGGGTTTTTGGGTATTTTGAATCCAATGGAGCAAGTTGCAAAGCCATTGGAGCACTGCAGGTGCATGTAATCAAATAATTGACCATTAATCCATAGAGGGCCTAGTCATTGAAGCACGTCCAAGGAGATGTAGCCAAGGAGGTGTGAACTCCTTTATCAATTTTGTGTTATCAATTTATTGTTTTTTATTTCTTTTAATTTTACTTATTGTATATGTGTTTAAAATGACTAATTAATCTCATAAATTACTCATAAAAGACACTGAATACTTGACACATAAACCTTCCAATTTTGGTTAATTTGAGGTGATCTTAAACATGTTTTAAATTCTTGATGAGGGAGATTTCATATCATTAAAAAATTTTCCCAAAATTTCAGATCAAGTTGGTATCAGAGCACTGTTAGTTCATTTTAACCCTAAGATGGTTCGCCAAGGTTAGCTAGAAATTTAGCTATTGGTTTTGTATTTGTGCAAGGAGAATTTAACTATGCGAAATTTTATGTGTGTAAGCTAAAGAAAGGAGATGGTCTGAGATGATTCTTTGTTGAGAAACTTTTTGAAGTTTTGTGAAGGACTTTGATGCATTACAAGTGTCATGGAAGCTTCCATAAGTGATGTTTCTAATTCATCTTCCTTAGCAAGACTCTTTGATTTAGAGATGTTGCAAGAGCTTATCATCATGGTAGATATGGTGCAAGATATGAATGAAGATAGGAAGGAGAAAAATATGCTTCAAGAGGAGTTGATGGCCATGAAGGAGGAGAAGCAAGATCTTCTTTAAAAGATGCATGAGATGGAGATTCAACTCCATGATGCCAAGGAAACCCTAGACAAGTATGTGCATGAATATGAGGTATGTAATTCAACTTTATCTTCGATTTCCTCTAAAAATGAATGTTTTGGTGCTTTTGAAAGACACACTGGAGAAATAGGGTCCAAATTATCGATGAAGATGGGCTATGAAGTTAAAGGTTTAGGAAAACATGCACTAGGCATAGTTGAGACAATTTTTATTAAGGAAAGGAGTAGGTATTTGGGTCTTGGTTATGGATAACATGATGGAGAATGCTCCAAAGGTGGGGAAGCAAATGAATATGTTCCAAAAAGGAATTTCATTACATGTTCATTACCTCAAATTTGTGAAGTTTCTGTTCATGAGGCATGCAAAAGTTTTAAACCCATTTTGCAAGAAGATGCTCATAAGCATCCAAATAGTGGAAATGGCAAACAAGAGGATGTTGAAACAACTTAAGTCATTGAAACAAGTGTTGGTATTCAAAAGGGAGCCACTAACTCATCAAATTCACCTCCTCAAGAAGGCAAAAAAGGTGAATCTTCAAGGTATAAATATGATGTGACATTTGTTGCTTTCAAGAAGCAAAAGGAAGAGGTCATCAAGTTATATTCTTGCATGAGTGTTTTTTCAAAGCTAATGGTGTTTCTTGTGACAAGATGTCGGAGGATTTTGGAAGGTCCATGCTTGAGTAAGAGGTTCATGATTAGCCTTCATTCTCAAATCATGGAATGAGAAGCATGTCAATACTGGAGGATGATGGAATCAAAAAGTGAAAGTGGAAAAAAATGGCAAAAATATTTTGCAGCCATTGCAGACCATTTGATGTGTTGATGCCAAAGAAGTGAAATTTGGAACCATGGAGGTAAAAGAATGGTAATTTATTTTCTTGTTATTAATGATATTGGAACTAATTTCTATAGTTTGCTCAAATGGGCTTAAGTTGGAAAAGTGGTTTCCAAGGAGAAGCTTGCATCAAATGCATGTGTTGAAAAGGAGGAATATGATTCTTAGTGGGAAGGCCATCAGTCAACTTTCCAAGCACCGAGGGATCACTTCAGTACACTAGGGTGTTTAATTAGCAAGCAGCCAATAAGTGTTGGATTGGATTAGTAGCAAAACAAGAAAATTGGTTGAAGTGTCAAGCCATTTGCAAGGCAAGGCATGTCACTGAACCCAAGTGGTTGTCATGGATATTTTTCCAAGTAGAATAAATTGATAGAACTTGGGAAGGAGAAGTGTATTAAGATCTCATTAGATAACCAACTTTTGTGGGTCCAAAATCCTATCAGTGGGAAGGAAGGATCGAAATCTGAATTAGGGGAAAAAATTTGCTCAAAAATCAAAGTGATTAGAATCACTCAAAACCTAAATCACCGTGTCCATCTCGAAGATACAATCCAAACACAACTTGTTTCACTCAAAACAAAGGTCATATGAGAAAGATATCACATTCTATCTACTTTGCTAGACAAAGGAATTTTGAAAGAAAAAAAATACAGTCACTGCATAGTCAGTAGTCCATACTGCTAACGTGGCAGGTGACTGTGCAGGTCAAAGGCTTGGTCAATGGCCAGTGAGGTCATGCCAAGTGGAATGTTGTGGTTGGTCTACAGTTTGATGATTTGGATTTATTTCATTGGACAATGGAGGACCAATGTTAAGGAGACATGATCCACTGTTATACTACCACAATGTTACTTAACATATCATGGGTGCAAATTCAATTTAAAGTTTAAGTGTTGGTGGTTCGAGGAAAGAGAGGGCTAGCCCCCTCCCATGTGACCAACCTCTATTATCGAAGGCCAACGCTAATGCTAACTGCGCAGATTAATGTGCTAAGTGGAGGTTAATGATAATAGAACCATGATTATTACTTAATTAAATGCGGGTTTAACTTATTGATGATTTTGGTGGGTCCGACAAATCCGGTGCTAACTCCAAATTTGGTAGGGTTAAATGAAGTTTCTCCATTTTTAGTTGCGTTTTCCTAGGAAAAACAGAAGATACCATAACTTCTTCTATTTTCAGCCAATTTTGGCATATAAAGAGTCATTCCTAGATTATTTGGATGCTTTTAACATAATAAAATAGGTTGAAGAGGTATAGAGGCACTCCTATGTGTTATTTTTCTACGTTGAAGTTTAACGAAGCCTAGGCAATGACGAGAGGAGGTCAAGCCTATATCAGCTGAAGTCCAATTGTAGAGATTGGAAGGTCATTTTTAGGGTTTTTGGGTGTTATGAATCCAATAGAGTAGGTTCAAAATCCATTGGAGCACTGCAAGTGAATGTAGTTAGAGAATTGTCCATTAATCCAAAGATGGCCTAGCCAATGAAGCAGGTCCAAGGAGATGTAGCCCAGGAGGGGTGCACTACTTTCTCAACTTTTTGTTATGAGTATTTTTCTTATTGCTCTTCATTTTACTTGTTGTATATGTGTTTAAAACAACTAATAAATCTCATAAATTACTCATAAAAGACACTCAATACTTGACAAATAATCCTTCAAATTTTGGTTAATTTGAGATGATCCTTAACACATTTTAAATTACTGATGAGGGAGCTTACATAGCATTAACAAGTTTTCCCAACATTTCAAAACAATTACCTTAATGTCACCAAGGAGATTAAATCCTTTATAGTATCCTCTCTCATCACATGCTTTCCTGACTGGTTGGCTACTTATGTGGACCTAGGAGGAGAGGCTGGTACAGATTAGTTGTGATTTGTCCTGGAAAATATATTGTAAGTATGGAATTAAATGAAAATTTTATTGGTTTATTGGGGACAGGGATTGTACAACATAGTATGCGGGTGATGTGTAAGCATGTGTTTTCTCAACATAAATTTGTCACTTGTACAATAAACAAATGTAATAAAAATAATTTTCTCCAAACATATAATCCCTAGAGGTGCAAACCTTCGGTATAACTTGAGGAAAGGTTCGTAGCTCATTGTATTTGATACCTCTTAGTGCATGATTTATTCATAATTATGTGGATCTAGGATACTTCTAGTTGAGGCCATTGATGTCACATTTTTTTATTATTATATGTATATGTTCGATGTAATACCCCTCCATTTTCTATGTTAGTAATTTACTGCTATTAGACATGGACTATATTTTTCAGTGGATGGCTAGGAAAGCCATATTAGACTTGTGAATAATGTGATCTATAAAACTCTTGGTGATCTAATTAATAGATTATTAATAATAAAGAAAATTTTGGAAATTACTCAGGAATGAAGCACTAGAGTTAGAAGATTATTTCCAAGATTATTTCCCTTTAATAGCTCCTAAAAATCACTATGAGGAAATACATATGATTTAATATTATGGGAGAGAAATATATATTAAATCACTTAGTTGGAGAAAGATATTAAGTTGGGTGAAACAAACCATTGCGGGAGATAAATATAGGATTTAAGGAAAAAGGAAAAGAACCTTTTTTGAAAAAAATAAGTCTAAGTGGGTGGATTGGCAAACCTAGAAAGTTACAATTTTTGGTCTCGCCTTGAGATTATACTCAATGGATTACAACTTAAAATTATAAAGACAACTGAAATCAAAGTAGTCATTTTGGGGGTGTGCATCTGCGGGAAGAAAAAATTAATTACAAGTCGAACTACGAAGTTTAGACAGAATTAATATGGTGACCACAGTATTGTTGAAAAAATTGTGATACATTTAGGAAGAGGTAAAATACCTGCCAAGAAATTTCATCTGAGTTAGGCTCAAAATTAAATATTTAAGGGAGCAACAAAATATAGACTATTTCTCTCAAATCTAAGTTACGCTCAAAATTAAATATTTAAGGGAGTAACAAAATATAGACTATTTCTCTTAAATCGTAACAGAGACTAAAGGAGTTTACCTAGAAAACTTTGACTCCTGCATATGCAACAACGTGTCTCTGTAAATTTCGCAAACGGATTTTAGAAAGAAAATAATACCAACCAGAAAGCCTATATAACTTCTATAGTAGAATTAAAAAAACAGAGTGTCATTTACCCTATCCACAAAAGAATATTTAAAAAGTATAGGGTGAAAAATAACACTTTCCGAAAAACTAGGGTCACAAGAATTAGAGCGTAAAAGATAAAAACAAGAAAATGAACGGATCCATGGGAAATTCATAGGGTTTCACCTAAATAAATAACGATAAATAGTTAAAAAGAGAGAACGTACAATCATAACGATGCTTGTGTGTAATTCAAAATGTTATATGGACAATTAGGATTTCTACTAAACTAATATGACAAATAGGTAATGTACTTATGTATTGGTTAGTTTAGTAAAGGAAACATGGAATACAAAGTCAACCAGGGAAGCTAGTGTCATATACCTATTAGCATAGAATTATCTAGGAATGGAAACTATTATTAAGGACCATAATATTAGGATTCTTTATAAGAAAATGTTTTCTAGCTATGTCACCTTCCAAAATTATGGTTTCAAAGGTTATGAAGTTGTATAATATGTAACTAATTGAGACAAATGAAGATTAAGTTTAGTTTGAAGTCAAAGGGTTAAAGAAAGAGAAGGAGCTTTTATAATATGGATTTTGTATCATTCATAATAATTATATATATATATATATATATATATATATATATATAATAATAAAGTAATAAGAAGAACTAGCCTTTTGAGCATTAAGAACTAATTAAAGGATATAAGCGTAACATGTAAAATTTGATTAAGGATAATTCCAAAAAATATATAGATACCTATTTTTGACTAAAATTAAGGAAATTCCTATGAGACAAACATCTAAGTTCTGTTTAGGAAAAACTAAATAAACTAGGTTTCCATCGAGTAGAGTTACATAAATAGGATAGTAGCTAGGTTCATAGAATGAAAAGTTATACCCCTAACATTGAGTGGATATTAATTCACTATAGTATAATAGTCCAGGTAAGTGCACCATAATATATGAATTACTAAATTGTGGAATAGGGTAGCCCATAATCAAAGGGTTGTATCAACTTGAAGGACATGTGCACACACACACATAAATAAATACATTGATAATAAAAGTGAATTTGTATACATAAAATAAGAATGAAACTATAATCTCATAAAAAATTATAGGAGTTTCAGTATTGTGTATAAGATAATTTAACCAATGAATGAAGCTCACAAATAATTAAGGAACCTGCAGATGATATGCATGCCAAATATTATCAATCCATTTATTGGTTTTAGTAAAATGTTTGATTCTAATGTGCTTGAACAGGTACCATCAACCAACTCAAAAGCCGTAAAAAAATAATTAACGAGGGTCATAAGAGAGCCTCAATTAAATCATCGAAGAATTATATAGGCATGCCTTTGAGTACCATAAAATAAAGACATAAACTCCAATCTAGGCAGTGTGAATATTCTAAGAAGGAAACATGTTGTTTCAACAAAAATACATAGTGCACCAAACTTATGGGTAGGAAGATCCAATTATGAGTTAAAGGTTTCTTATTAGCTAGGTGAGAATTCAAATAGGGTCATCGAGAAGCCATCCCATAGTTATGACTTCCATGTGATTGGGAAATAAAATTCTTGTTAGTAAAGAAAAAGAAACTTTGCAATAATTGTTAAAAATAGTAATACCTTTTCCAAAACAATAAGGTAAAAAGAGAGTTAAAATGCTTGTAAGGGGTTTCCAAGGGACAACCTAGTACCATCTAAGCGAATGAAAATCAGTAGAAATGATCAAGTTGCATAACAACACCTATGAAAGAAAAGTGAAGGAATCACCACAAATGCAAGAGTAAATATCATCAGAATGTAACCCTAATGGAAAAAAGATAGAGTAAAATTGATCATGGGGTGACCAATCCCTTGTGAGGGATACTAGAAGCACCACCTCCCGACTAGGCTTCTAGACTTGGGCTACAAGCTGAATACCCTTGTAACACTCACGTCAACAAGCGATAAATTTTTTTTTGGAAAGGAAACCCTCTCCATAAGATTTGTTCGATACGTTTGTCACATACCTCTTTTTCCTACAATTTTTTTTTCTATTTTTACCATTAGTGGATTTCTACACATGTATAAGTATTTCTATGTTACTAACTTTAGTTATGAATTAAAAATTTTCGTTGCTCAATTGATTTTGTCATTATGTCCATTATCTATACTCCATGTGGCATCTAGCCCTATCTGGTATTCTTAGGACTAATTTGTATTTATGCATTACACAAAAATTGTAATGATCAATAGTGTAAGGCCAATCTAATGGCTAGAAAAGTTATTAATGAGCGCACATTATAATTAGATTATGTTATTCTTACAAGTATTCCTTTTCTTTATTCCCCATACCTAATGTTATAATATGAGCACTACCTATGTTTTGGGAATTCCCAGATAGTGTTAATATAGTTCAATGATCAATCGTTATTCAAATTTATTTTACGTATCTCTTGCGTATATTACATGACACATTTAACTTAACTTGATGGTCTTTATATATAAATACAATATATTTTGGTTATCCTGGGGTTTATTCCAAGCTTGTGGTATTGTATACATACATTCGTGTCGATTTTAATATGGAGTCCTTCTTGGTTTCTCCATGCATCTATTCATTTGTCTGCTTTGACTAACAAAAGATAGCCACATGATCATGCCCATGTGAATTCCACATGTTA
>APFE031007540.1:0-23801 GCA_000404065.3 Pinus taeda | reverse complement strand
TCGCCTTCAGATTATACTCAATGGATTACAACATAAAATTATAAAGACAACTGAAATCAAAGTAGTCATTTTGGGGGTGTGCATCTGCGGGAAGAAAAATTTAATTACAAGTCCAACTACGAAGTTTAGACAAAATTAATATGGTGACCACAGTATTGTTGAAAAAATTGTGATACAATTTAGGAAGAGGTAAAATACTTGCCAAGAAATTTCATCTGAGTTAGGCTCAAAATTAAATATTTAAGGGAGCAACAAAATATAGACTATATCTCTTAAATTGTAACAGAGACTAAAGGAGTTTACCTAGAAAAATTTGACTCCTGCATATGCAACAACGTGTCTCTGTAAATTTCGCAAACTAATTTTAGGAAGAAAATAATACCAACTAGAAAGCCTATATAACTTCTATAGTAGAATAAAAAAACAGAGTGTCACTTACCCTATCCACAAAAGAATATTTAAAAAGTATAGGGTGAAAAATAACACTTTCCGAAAAACTAGGGTCACAATAATTAGAGCATAAAAGATAAAAACAAGAAAATGAAGATGAGAACAAGGATCCATGGGAAATTCATAGGGTTTCATCTAAATAAATAACGATAATTAGAAAAAAATAGAAAACCTACAATCATAAGGTTGCCTGTGTGTAATTCAACATGTTATATGGACAATTAGGATTTGTACTAAACTAATATGACAAATAGGTAATGTAATTATGTATTGGTTAGTTTAGTAAGGAAACATGGAATACAAAGTCAACCAGGGAAGCTAGTGCCATATACCTATTAGCACGGAATTATCTAGGAATGGAAACTATTATTAAGGACCATAATGTTAGGATTCTTTATAAGAAAATGTTGTCTAGTTATGTCACCTTTGAAAATTATGGTTTCAAAGGTTATGAAGTTGTATAACATGTAACTAATTGAGACAAATGAAGATTAAGTTTCGTTTGAAGTCAAAGGGTTATAAAAAGAGAAGGAGCTTTTATAATATGGATTTTGTATCATTCATAATAATATCTATACATATATAAAGTCATAAGAAGAACTAGCCTTTTGAGCATTAGGAACTAATTAAAGGATATAAGCATAAAATGTAAAATTTGATTAAGGATAATTCCACAAAATATATAGATACCTATTTTTGACTAAAATTAAGGAAATTCCTATGAGACAAACATCTAAGTTTTGTTTAGGAAAAACTAAATAAACTAGGTTTTGAAAGTAGAGTTACATAAATAGGATAGTAGCTAGGTTCGTAGCATGAAAAGTTATACCTCTAACATTGAGTGGATATTAATTCACTATAGTATAATAGTCCAGGTAAGTGCACCATAATATATGAATTACTAAATCGTGGAATAGGGTAGCCCATAATCAGAGGGTTGTATCAACTTGAAGGACACGCACACACACAAAAAGAAATACATTGATAATAAAAGTGAATTTGTATACATAAAATAAAAATGTAACTATAATCTGATAAAAAATTATGGGAGTTTCAGTATTGTGTATAAGATAATTTAACCAATGAATGAAGTTCACAAATAATTAAGGAACCTACAGATGATATGCATGCCAAATATTATCAATCCATTTATTGGTTTTAGTAAAATGTTTGATTCCAATGTTCTTGAACAAGTACCATCAACCAACTCAAAACCCCTAAAAAAAATAATTAAAGAGGGTCATAAGAGAGCCTAAATTAAATCATCGAAGAATTATATAGGCATGCCTTTGAGTACCATAAAATAAAGACATAAACTCCAGTCCAAGCAGTGTGAATATTCTAAGAAGGAAATATGTTTTTTCAACAAAAATACGTAGTGCACCCAACTTATGGGTAGGAAGAGCCAAGTATGAGTTAAAGGTTTCTTATTAGCTAGGCCAGAATTCAAATAGGGTCATCAAGAAGCCATCCCATAGTTATGACTTCCATGTGATTGGGAAATAAAATTCTTGTTAGTAAAGAAAAAGAAACTTTGCAATAATTGTTAAAAATAGTAATACCTTTTCCAAAACAATAGGGTAAAAAAAGAGTTAAAATGCTTGTAAGGGGTTTCCAAGGGGACAACCTAGTATCATCTACAAGAATGAAAAAAATCAGTAGAAATGATCAAGTTGCATAACAACACCTATGAAAGAAAAGTGAAGAAATCGCCACAAATGCAAGAGTAAATATCATCAGAATGTAATCCTAATGGAAAAAAGATAGAGTAAAATTGATCACGGGGTGACCAATCCCTTGTGAGGTATACTAGAAGCACCAACTCCCGACTAGGCTTCTAGACTTGGGCTACAAGCTGAATACCCTCGTAACACTCACATCAATAAGCGATAATTTTTTTTTAGAAAGAAAACACTCTCCATAAGCTTTGTTCGATACATTTGTCACATACCCCTTTTTCCTACAATTTTTTTTTTATATTTTTACCATTGGTGGATTTCTACACATGTATAAATATTTCTACGTTACTAACTTTAGTTATCAATTACAAATTTTTGTTGTTCAATTGATTTTGTCATTATATCCATTATCTATACTCCATGTGGAGTCTAGCCCTATCTGGTATTCTTAGGACTAATTTGTATTTATGCATTACATAAAAATTCTAATGATCTAATGGATCGAAAAGTTATTAATGAGCGCACATTATAATTAGATTATGTTATTCTTACAAGTATCACTTTTTTATATTCCTCATACCTAATGTTATAATATGAGCACTACCTATGTTTTGGGAACTCCCAGATGGTATCAATATAGTTCAATGATCAATTGTTATTCAAACTTATTTTACGTATCCCTTGCATATATTACATGACACATTTAACTTAACTTCGTGGTCTTTATATATAAATACAATATTTTTTGGTTATCCTGGGGTTTATTCCAAGCTTGTGGTATTGTATACATACATTCGTGTCGATTTTAATATGGAGTCCTTCTTGGTTTCTCCACACATCTATTCATTTGTCTACTTTGACTAACGAAAGATAGCCACATGATCATGCCCATGTGAATTCCACATGTGATAGAACATTAGCAATGGACGGTGGCAACCTCCTCGATATGGTTGAATGGTGGTGATTTTTTGAACTAACCCTATCCCATTTTCATTGTAATTTTGGTAATTGGAGTTCATTCGGCATCGGTTTGGTGTTGTCTTACATGAGTTCTTCTTTCATCTACTGACTGTGTCTAACATAATTTAGCTAGGGTTCTTAAGCACAAAACTGATTACACAATGGAGGTTTTAGCTTTGTTAATTTGGTAACCTTTCACTCTGTATTTACAATGTTTTGAATTGGAATCCTTTCATTTTACGTGCTCAACATTATTCATAGTCTAGTATTTTTTTTTCTTTTCTCCTCTTTGTGTTTTTGACGGGGTGAAACCCTGACATTTTTTGGTGGGGTTCTACCCTTGTTTTGTGAATGTAGTGGTGTTCCCTCTTTAATCGTAGAATTTTTATGACTAGTCGTATATTATTTCTCTTCCTTAACCATTTAAATATGATTCAAGAATTTTTAAGAATTGGGTTCTAATATTTATTATAGGTGAAACCCTCCAGGGTTTAATCACTCACTTGCACCGTGTGTTTAGGTGTTTCATTTATAATTTTGGTTTGAGGTATTCCTTATAAATCCATTAAATGTGTTAATCAAAATAATAGTGTAACCTAATTGTATTGTACTTTTACTATTGATTATTGTAGATATCGTTGTCTCTCTAATGTATTTAGATGAATCTATAAGGAAGAGTTCTTATTTTATTTTATTTTTTTCTTCAACGCTTTGATTCGAGTTGTCTCGGTCAATTTTCATGTGAGTAACTTCACTCTCTATTACCTCCGAGACGTTGGAATTAGGGTAAGACTCTACTTTATTTCTACTTCATAATTTTGTTGGTTTATGGATTATTTCCTTCTTGTTAATTTTACTGATGGAGAGAATTATAGAGGAAAACTATTGCACATGCCAATAACCTCTTACATTTGAAAAATTCATTTCTTTATAAATTTTAAAGTATCATTTTTGAAGTCTATCCTCTGTTATTTTTACTTTTCATATCTAAACTCAATGTTATGAATTCCTCACGGTACTTTTTCTTCTCAGAGCGTATATTTCTTTTGGGGATTTCGACAACAAATTTGGTTTTTTTTTTTCTACTTCTTCTCATTGAACCACATAATAATTTCATCTCCAACTTCCAGGTTGGAATATTCACTTCCACTATGCTGATTTGTGGTTTCACGAATGTAGATTTGATGTATTGGTTCCGAGGTGTCTATATAATTTTACTATAGAAAGAATCCCTAGTTTATTTTCTCAGGGAACACTGAGGTGCTAAAGCTATAAATGGCACACTTTTCATAATATTTAGGGTAATATTATTTATAATAACCTTTCATTCTAAAATTTTACGAACTAATAATCCATATGACCGAGCATCTTCCTTAGTAGTTCTTAGAATTTTATGAGTTTGTAAAATTTTAGAACCAAGCACGTTCTTCATTATCATAAATTGTTGATACCAGCTCCCCTGAGCTAATATGTCTTGACTTTGGGAATTAAAAACCTCATTAATTCCCGAGTGGTTTGTTTATAATTTTCCTTTCTAACAGAGTTTAGCAATGTCCCTCTTTTAGGTTTGCCAACCCATTTGACTACTTCTTTTATTTTTTTCAAAAAATGTTATTTCCTTTTTCTTTAAAACTTGTATTTTTCTCTCACGATGCTTTATTACACTGAGACTTAGTATGATTCTCCAAATAAGTGATTTAATATGACCTTTCTCTCCATCAAATTAAATCAATTTTTTTTTCTTTTCCTTCGATGAGGGATTTTTAGGAGAGTTTAAGGGAAAATTCGTCTTGGATTTAACCAGCAAAAACCACTTCAAAAGTGGCAAGAAATATTCTAACTCTAGTGCTCTTTTCCTAAGTAGTTTACAACATTTTTTCTATTATTAATAATTAATTGATTACATAACAATAAATAAATCGATCAAATCATCTCAAAAGTTTCAACATTACATCCCTAGCCATATCGAGTCTAAAAAAGTCGATGTCTAAAATAGTCAACATTAACATAGAAAACATAAGGTTGTTACATATTCCCCCCCTTTTTATTCAACACCATCCTCAATGTTGGATGTCCAAGTCTTTTCCTTTTGTAACAGTGATGGAAAGGCCTCCCACATTTTGTCTTCCATCTCATAGGTGGCCTCGTTGAGTGTAAAGAGTTTACAATGCACATTAACCTAAGGAATGGCTTGATTCCAGAGCAAGATCTACCTCCAATCTAATATGCGAAGTGGCTCTAGTTTGAAATATCCTTTTGGTTCCAACCATGTCAATTTCCAACCAGTTATATGAGAATTATGATGGACATATTATTTTTAGAAACATACATGAAAAACATTGTGTACTTTTATGTGGCTGGGAAATGCCAATCGATATGCTACTCGTCCAACTCTGTCTAAAAGTTTGAAACACCAACATAACCATGGAGCTAATTTAGCATAGGTCCCTATCCTCAAGGTGAATTTCCCTGGTTTAAGTATTATGTATAGATGCTCTTTGACCTTAAATTCCATATGGATTCTTCTTTAGTCAGCATAACTTTTTCATCTCCCCTGTGCAATTTTTATCTTCTACCTATTTTTTTGTACTATTTATTCCATTTCCTAGAATACATATGGTCCCAAGATAAGCCTATCTTCAGGCTAACTCTAGCTGAAAGGTTTATGGCATTTCCTTGCATACAATATTTCAAAGGGACTCCTCTTTATAGAGGCTTCATAATTGTTGTTAAATGAAAATTCTTCTAGCTATTGGAAATATTCCAACTTCGTAGGTTTGTCCCTAACATGCATTCTTAATCTTGTCCTCTAGAATTTTATTGGTCCTCTCTATCTATCGATGAGTTTGGGGGTGATAAGTTGTACTGAAATTAAGTTAAGAACCCATCCATCCAAACAAAGCCTTCTAAAATTTGGAAGTGAATTTAGCATCCCTGTCAGATATTGCCATTTTTTGTACCACATGCAATCAAAAAATCTTCTTCATAAAAATGTTTGGAAATTGAGTTCTCCCAAATTTAGACTTTACGGGTATAAAGTGTGTTGCATTTATTAATTTTTTTTGTAACCACCATGAAATAATAATGTTTTCATCTTATTCTTGGATGTCCTATGATAAAATATAATTAAATGAATTCCCATCTCAATTTTGAAATGCATAGTGGATTTAATAGTCCAACTAGGTGTTGTTCTACCTTCACCTACTGATAGTTTAGACATTTGAAAAAATATTCTACTACTTCATTTTCATACCAGGCCAATAAAACTCATTTCTTAGTGAATTTATCACATTTTTATAACGATGGTGTCCAAATTATGGTTTGTTTTGATGCTAATTCAATATCAACTCTTTTAAAGAACTTTCATTTGGAATGTACAATCTATTTCTATAAGTTCACAATTTTCTTGAATTTTCATCATATCCCGAAACTTCTATTTGTTACGATTTTTAGTAATTTTCCTGATAAATTTGATCCTCATGTATTGAACTCATGATATTCTCAACAAAACTATAATGACGCCTCTAACAAAAATTTCCATAAGTGAATTTGTTCTTCTACTTAAAGCATCTCGTAGTTTATCTTCTTTATCCTTAATATGTTTAATATCAAATTGAAATTCGCTGAGAAATATATCCACCTAGATTGTCTAACATTAAGATATATCTTGATGAAAATACATTTTAATTTAATGTGATCTATCATCAATGTTAACCTTTTAGCCAACAAGTAGTGTCTCCACATTTTTAAGGCATGTATTACAACAAACAACTCAAAGTCTTACACTGCATAGTTCTTTTCATTTCGATTTTGTTTCCTATATTCATAGGCCACTACAAATTTATCTTGCATGAAGACTCCATGTAAACCCTCCAAACAACCATCTTCTCATACAACAAATTCCTTTTTTGGATTTTCATTTATCAAAATAGTTGTTACTATTAATAAATGTTTTAGTTTGTCAAAACATTCCTAATACTTGGTTGTTCACTCAAATTTTGTTCATTCCTTTTGTAATGAAGTGATAGGATATGTTGGTTTTCAAAAAACTTCAATGAATCTTTTGTAGTATCCTGTAATTCCCATATAGGATAGAACATGTGACACATCCTTAGTTATGGGCGAGCTTAAAATGGCCCTAACGTTTTCCGGATCAATAGAAAATCCCTCTTTTGAAATGAAATAGACCATATATTGTATTTTATCTTTCTAGAACTCAAATTTACTAAATTTCTCATACAATTGATGCTCTCTGAAATTTTGTAGCACAAGTCTCAAATATTCTTTATGCTCCTCCTCATTTTTGGAATACACTAGAATGTCATCTATAAATACCAACACAAATTTATGAAGTTACTTAGTAAACACGTTATTCATTAAACACATAAATGATGTCAGTGCACTGGTGGTGCATTGGTAAGACCAAAAGGTAACACTTCAAATTCATAGTGACCATATGTGGTTCGAAAGGTTTTTTTATGAATGTCTTCATCCTTTATTCTTAATTGTTGATACCTGGTTCTCAAATCAATTTTTGGAATATGGTTTTGCCTCTTACTTTATCAAATAGATCATGAATGCAAGGTAGTGGGAATTTGTTTTTAGTGGTCAAGTTATTTAATTGTCAGTAATCTATGGACATTCTAAATGTTCGATCCTTCTTCTTCACAAATAGCACTCAGGCTCTGGTGAAACAAAAGGTCTAATATAGCCTTTATTGAAAACTTCCTGCAACTACATTTTCAGTTCTAATAAATTTGGAATAATCATTTAGTAAGGTGCTATAGAGACTGAGGTAGATCATAGCACTAGATAAATGGAGAAATTTATGTCTATGTTGGGAGGTAGACCTCAAATCTCTTTTGTAATAACATCCTTAAAGTCTGTAATAATTGGAAATTTATCTATGTTTTGGTTTCTTGTTTTCTAATCATTTGCTTCAACACTCACAACAAATAGTTGACACCCTTTTCTGGAACTCTTTTTCAGTAGTAATGCTGAAATATTTCTAACACAAATTGGTTTTGGATTTCCTTTTATTAATTTGATTTTTTCTTCTTCATTTACACAACTCACTATTTTCTCTAAGCAACTTATTACCAATTTGTGTTTTCCCATCCAATCCATACCTATTAACACAACATATGAACCTAAAGGAAGTATATTTTAGTTAACTTCGGTGGGATAGCCATTTAAATCTATGGGACATTGTTTTGCATGGCTAGTTACCTTCCTTTTTGTGTTAGTTTCTAAATATGCCAACCTTGCGTTCGTAAAATTTTCAGTGTTTAACTTAAATTTTTCTGCAATTTGATGATTAATATAACTAGCAGTAGGCCCTCAGTCAATTAAGACATAGACAAGATGGTTCAAAATAGTACCTTGAATCTTGATAATAGTGGATTGGTGATCCACTTATCTATATGTGAGCCCTGCACTTATATTGATGATATTCCTTGCAATGTCATTTACTATTTCTCCATCATTTATTGCTTATATGTTTTGAAGATAACTAACTTCATGCAAACAATCACTTAACAAGTGAGGTTCTCCACAACCCTCACATTTTAAAGGTTCTCTTCCTTTGATCCCATCTATCTTTTTATTATTTAGATCAACTGGTTTAGACCCAATTTGAGATTGTGCATCCTAGGTTCAATTACCTCTTTTGAATTTCTTCCATTATTGGTCCCTTCCAAAAATTTTGAGATATGCAGATTTTTGTCTTTTTGTCACCACTGTAAATTTATTTTTTTCCTTATATTAACAAGATTTTCAGCTTTCTCCTCTAATTTTAAACTATTGATAACATAGTCTTTCTTTCCTAACTGCTTCATCCATTATTTTATTATTTTAAAACCCTATCCTTTATTTATAAGAAATCGATAAGTAATTTAAAAGCCTTTGCACCTTTTCTTTGTCTTCCTTGATGTACGGAGCATAACACAAAAAATTGGTGAATTTAGACCAAAAACCATTCATACTTAATTGTCCCAGTATTAACTGATGAAGTTTCATTTCCTGATCATCATAGTATCATTCCATTAAATATTTAGACTTGATGTTTTCTTGAACTCTTCCCAAGAGACTATCTTTTCTTTCAACATGTGCACTATTTTGACCTCCTCCCAACTAAGAGTACCTTTCCCCTTTAGCTGATGAATGATCAATCTAGCCTTCAAATTAGTCTCATACTCATAAAGTTGGCATTACTTTGAGATATCGAGAAGCCATGCTTCCGCATCCTCCTCCTTTTCACCATCAAAAGTAGGGGGTTTCATTTTTTTGAGCTCCCCTTGCAACTCTACTTTCTTCTTCCTTTTCTATTTCTTTAAATACGTTTTGTTTGATTCATCCCCACATTCAAACTTTTCTATTTTTATCTCAACAATTTTTATTTTCATGGTTCTATTTTTTCTCCATCTCCCATTGTCTCTACTGAACTGTGACTAGATTTTTTAGTTATATGTCTTACTATCCTTTATTGTTCTTCACTACCCTTCAGCATCAATTCATGAATGGTTATGATGTGAGACAAATCTTCTTGTCAAATTCTCAGGATCTCTATAAATTGAGTTGTTGGTGCGTTATTTCCTCGTCCTAAGTCCACAAAGATTCCTTCTTCCTATACCTTAGGTATATTAGAGTCATCCACCATTCTGTCCTGCAACTTTTCTGAATGTAGCATTAAGCATGTCCTTTTCTTAATTCTTGGGATTAGCAATTTCAAAATTTAAGAAAAAATAAAAAATCGAGAATAGTGAATGAGCACGAGATTTCTGCACCACTTGTTTACAACCAAAGGCCCTCATTCACTACACGCAAACAATTGGCTTCAAATTCATTTTGGGATTTCCAAATTTATAACTATCTATCAAATTTTAGCATCATGGAGCTCTGTCAAAATTTAATTATCGTTCAACGGTTAGGGTAGGAATCGTATCCCCATCGCTCAAAAGCTGATTTAATAAATCTTCGGCCTTTTCTAAAGATGAGATGGGTTTGAATCTACCAGAATAGGGGATTCTAGAGGTCGTTTAAAATTATATTTTTTTGTCACCTCTACATCCTGCTAAAGGGGGCTTTTTGTAGAGAGTCTTTGGGAATTACGCTACTGTAATTATTTAGTATATTTTATGGGAAATGGAGAGGTTTTGGAGTTGTGATAAGGAGTGTTGATGCACCATATTAATTTGATTTCTTGTAATGGTTCAAGGATTCAAATGGAATGAATGTATGAAGGTATTTGAGTGAATAATACTCAATTTTTATTTCTTAGCACTACCATATTTGACTTGTGAATTTAATATTATTTTTCCTTGTTTATTTTATTCTAGATAAAATTCTGCAAGGGGGTCTTTGGTGAATGCATTAACACCAAATATATTATTTAATATAAGCTCAACCATTCCAAATAAGTGATCCATGTAAGCTTTCATTAATATGAATAGTTTCTTAAACTAGCTTCATATCAATCGGGTTTGTGTTGTTCAAATCGTATATATGCCTTCCTTATGGTAACGTCAGTTAATACTCTAATTTTTCATGAATTAAGTCAGAATCAGTTGAAAGTTATTGCAATCTTACCCTAAGATAATGTGCACGAGTTTCTTGAATCCAAGATCAAATTATTTAAATGTGTTTCATTATTTCAGCATGAATGTGTCAATTGTATGTTGTTATCAGTGAGGCTTTTAACTTGGTCTGAATCTATACTAGTGGGTTCTCTCACTATGACTGAGACACAAAGGCAAAAATCCTTCTCATTTTTATTCTTCAGAACTATTGTGGGTTATTTAAGTCAAACCTGGATTGTTTAACTTGGGTTATTAATGCAGCCTCAATCAATGCCACTTGGTTCTTTGAATCTAAGCTCAAGTCAGAAGTTAAGAACATGAGAGCTTTTCAAAAAATCTGATTCAATACAAAAAAAAATCTTTGAATTTAAGCTGATGTCAGAAGTTAAGAACATGAGATTTTTTCAGAAAATCTGAGTCAATACAATTAGCTTCTTTGAAATCAACCTTAAAACTAAGCCTGTATTAATAGCTATGGTTTCCTTCATCTGACCTAAATCATTTATAATGTGAACAAAATTCTTCACCTTAGGTTGTCTAGCACTTCTACTGATTTGTTATAATTTAAGTAAAACTGAGTATGTTTAATAGAAGCCTGTGTGAGAAATTGTGATTCTCAAAATCTATGTTGCTACGAAAAATGTCCTTGAATATGATTTTTTACCTACATCAGAATGGTCTAAATTTATTTTTTGAATCAGTACACCCAACTTTTTCTGAGGAAGAAATGGTCCTTTGCAAATCGATCAATTATCACAAACTCTCTTTTCAATCAAGTAAACTCATTGCACAAAATTCCAGATTTCCATCGAGAACATAAATACAACTCCTATTGTTGCAAAAAGAAAAGCTAAGAAGCACACATGATAGTTATTATGTGAAAATTTCATATTTCTTTCATTCCAATAGTGATAGCGGGATGCATTTTACCCATGAAGAAGAAATCACACGTAGGAGCTTAGTAATTTTGTACTCAAAACAGCTTGATTATAGTACTGTGATTTGTGAGGAAAATCAAGAGGTGAAGGGACAGCTGCAGGGGATGCAGTGGAGATTGAGGGAGTTGGAGAATGTTTGCAAAAAATTTCATTCTCAAATGTCAAGACTCACTAATGTCAAAACTAAAAACAACGTTAGCCATACCAGCCATAGATTAGCAAATCTTTGTACACGAAAAGGAATAAAAGAAATGTAATTCAATTTCAACATGAATGAATAATTCATATTGTACCATAAATATAACATGCACGAAACTGTTGGATTGGTTAAACAATGTATATTTGACAAAATTATTTTCTTAGAATATACTTAGAGAGATACAACTGTCTTCAATTTCTCATGAAAGCATGGTTCCTCTAATCTAATATCTTAATGCTTAATTTATGTTTTGCTTTTGTTACATAGTGACATGTTAGTTAACCAAATGATACAAGAAAAACAGGTTACAGCAGGAGAATCACTGACAGCTACTTTTGTAGCATTGATATCTGTATCTGTTCCGTTTCCCATTAAAGGATTCCTGTTGTTTCGCTTGAAGGGTTCAATATATTGTTTATTGCAGCGTTGAACATGTTCGCGCATCATTTCAATATGAAATTATATACACACGGATCCACTGGACCCCTTCCACACATACACACAGATCTGCCACAATATTTATCAAATTATTCATAGCGAAGAATGATGCTCTTTGGCCCATAATGCGTAGTCAACATGAATTCCCAGATGCCCCATTTTCTTTTTGATGCTTTGAACATAATTTCAATATTAAATTTGAAAGGATTGAGAAAAGGACAATACCCATTTTAGAAAAGAGGAAAAAAAAGGGAAAGTCATAGCTGTAAGATTGAAATTGGGGAAGCTTATACCAATATATTAGAAAGCTGGATTGGAGATTTGAAATCCAATGTATATTAGAGATTTTATTTTTTCAATGGATTCCCTCACCAGTTTCTGGTACTTAATGGTGATCATAGCAGGCTTTTGGAACTTGGTTTGTCCCTAGAGGTTGGAAATGGTGAGGAGATCATTGGAATCATGCTAGGATAAATGCAATGCTTACAAGTTTTTGAGGATTCCTTGGTTCTATGGCTATGATGGGGTGTAGGAGAATGAATTATATAATAATGTCAGTACCTAATTCCGTACCGTGAGAGGTTATGTGGATACTCATTGTGCTAATTTTTATAGTGCTAACAATTTGAATGATATGTTTATTTCATTAGAGGCAGGTCAGAGTGTGGAGGACATGGTTTAGGTATCAGGTTGTGGGGGATACATGAGGTGAAGAAGAAGGATAGTGAGGTGATCCATAAGAGGGATAAGGTTGTTGTTCTAAGACTCTATGCAGGTTGTTACAGAGGAAGTCGATCACAGGAAGAAAGAGCTCAAGCTATATAAAAACATAAAGGATTCATCTGTTGACTCACCTTGTTGTGGTTTTACATATTTATCTATCGATTTTCTATGTATCTGTTATTTTGGTACAATTTCTCTTTCTTCTCTCTCTCAATTCAGTTGTTCTCTCCCCTGCTTTTGGTCTCACCTCTTTAAGATTTTTGTCTCTTCTTAAAGTTCATTTTATCCACCAGAGTTAAAAAAGATGTAAGTAAGAGTGGGTTTCAACAAGTTTTGAAGCTTTGAGCAAGAAAATTTCATCAATCGAGGCACTTCTCCTTTGATTTTCATATGGACCAGCTAACTGTAACACTTGAAATTCACATGTACACCTGAAATGGTGGTGGTTGCAATGATGAATTTCTTGCACAAAAACATCGAAAAAATTGTTATCATGGCCATCAATTGAGCAAGAGGCTTATGGGGAGTGTTCATATGCACCTATTTCTCAATAGATGGCCATCATAACAAATTTTCATTGTTGTTGTGGAACACGGTCATGGTTCCCACCACCATTTGTTAGATGGTGCGGAACAATGTACATGAGAATCTATGGTGTTATGGTCAACCTCCCATGTGCATATCAAAGGAGTTTGTTTCTATTCAGAATGTTTTCTTAATGAAAGATTCAACATGTATTGAAACTCACTTTGTACTTACATGTTTTTTAACTATGGTGGATAATTACACTATAGGATGCCATGAAAGAAAGAGAACAAATAAAAAATAGAGATATTCGACAAACTTAAACCATACTTTAAAGAGATGAGATGGAAGGCGGAGGAAAGAGAAACCAAATGTGGAGGGAGAAGGAAGAGAAGTTGTACCAAAATAACACTTACAATAAACTTGAAAGATAAAGAAGTAAAACCAGAACTCGGTGAGTTAGCAAATGAAAGAGACTCCTAGTAGATTTCAATGATAATGAGAAAAAAAGTGAATCTTTTCTAAGAGCTCACAAGACACTCTTAGTATTCACATGGAAAACTTAGATATGTTGTGAAAAAGGAAGATGTGAGTCTAAAAGGATAGCAAAATATTCATGGTGATATCTCGAAAGATGCAGGGAAATTCTTTTCTAAATAATGTATATTTGTATCCCTGTATTCATGTAACAAAATTTTTCAGCATGAAAATAGATTCAAATATAAAAGGATTGAAGCTTCTAGTGATGCCTAAAAAGTTATAGCAAACTGTAATATTAAACAAAAAAATCCTAGTATAAAGAGAAAGAAGGAAAATCTAATTTTTGACATGAATTTCTTGCCAAGTAGAGGTAGAATTATACCAGAGGATAGTACTGAAGTTTTTATTGGTAAAGAGAAGATTATGACTAAATGTAAACTTGAAAGAACACATTTAAATATGAAGAGAAAGGACGGAAATATTTCATCATCATGATCTCAATTCTTTGCCAGTTCAGTTAGATGATAGTGGAGATATTATTGGAAATGTGAAGGATAGTAATAACTGGCTTGAGGCAGAGTAAGCGCTACAAATTCCTTCATATGAATAACCTAGAAAAGGACGTAGACTACCCATGATTACTGGAGGAATCAAGATTCCTCATGAAAAAGGTTGTGTTGTTCACTTTGATGGCAAAGTGTTGCGTCATTATGTTGTGCAGGCAATCTTAGGAGCATTAGGTCTACCTACTTCTATTACTCTACCTACACTGTGAAATGTATCTAGAAAAATATTACATGTCTCTATATCTGGAGCGCACACTTCAAATTCGAACTGATTAAAGCCCTCTAGAGGTTAATTAATATTACCATACTTACATAAAATATTTATAAATACATTATAAATGTCATTATCTGCAATGTAATCCTTGTCAAGCAATAAGCTAACGATCATATATTCTTCATGCACCTGCTTCTTTAAACAAAAAGCATTTATCAAGACACTGCAAGTATTGATATCAAATAAGAAAAATTATTTTAGCATTTCATGTAAAACCTTTAATGCTTCTAATATATGGCCTTTCATAGATAAGTCCTCAATTAAAGTCTTGCTTGTATCAAAGCTCATGCACCTCTCTATTTTTCACTACATGATCAAGGAATGTAGTTTCTTCATACAACATGCCCTCTACATGTAACAAACTCTCTGTATAAAGGGCACTAAATATGTGTATAGACAGAAATATCAGTGCATTTCCCACTTTGTACATTCCATCCAGGTGTTTTTAACAACAATCATTGTACCAACTATAGAATATTTTTTAGAAACATTCAATCTGTTGAAGTCAAAATGCTTTCTTCTCAATCTGTCTATATCATTTTCATTTTCCTCAATAAATGCTTCATTATAATATTCTCTATTATAGTATACTACCCTGGGAAGTACAACCAAATTTGTTTTTTTAATCATCTAAGTCGGTAAGAAAAAATTTCCATATTCACAAATTTGTAGCCAAATGTCCAACCTAAATGGATGCATATCTCGAACATATTCTTTCATCTCCAACATATTTATATTCTCATTCTTACCATCTGTATCTTCATGTTGACACTCTATTCTACTTACTACAACTAGCATGTAGTTGCAAAGGCCTTCGACATACTAAGGTATTTTTGATGAGCGTATAAGAATATCCTTTGGTTGAGCATTAATATTTGTTTCCCTTCCTCTCTCCTATATCACATCATCTCTCAAATCCACATTCTGTATACTAGCACTGGACCTTTATATGGTTGTAGATTATTTATTTATTTATTATTTTATTTTTTTACAGCTGCATATGGAGCTTCAGAGATGGATTTAATAGTATTTTGGAGCTCATCGCTCGTTTATTCTATGGGAGGTGTAATAAAAGGTTCAAGGTATTCTTCTATGGACTCAAACCTCTGTAGGATAAATTTAACCTCAAAAGTAAATGACACACCTTTTCTTGTTGAATTCATTGTGATGCGCATGACCTAACCTCACAATTTTTTTCAATGTTAGAAAGAAGAGGAATTTCGCATTGCACTTACACTAGACAACTCAGCGATTGATTGTCTCTTTATTTTAATTGAGACCTTCGTGTACATACCCAATACCATGAGTCAATACAAAATGAAATTTTTTGAAGATAAGATTTCACACATGTAATCAAAGCACAAGAGATTTTGGGATTTCTCCACTTGAAGTACTCTAGAATTAAAGCGTTGCAAATATGGTCCCAAGTTTATCTTCTTGCAGTCCATCATTGAGCTCTCCTTAAAAACAAAAATTGTCAAACATCCCACCGTAGTCTTTTTTCATATCTTACTGGTGGATTTAGAAGAAAAGTTAGTTATAAGAAAGGAAATTTATGGCTACTTCAGGATATCCTTATTCTACACGATGATGATGATATTGAACCCTAGCTAATACAAAGAAAACTTGTACAACAGAAGAGGTGAGGGTGCATATAAGCCCAATCATGGAAGTCTCCTACAGAAGGAGAAACCTTTGGTGTTGAATATTTTCCTTCAGAAATTGTTAACTATAATCTTAATTTGCATAAGACTGTAAAGAAACAAAATACCATAAGATTGAAAATGCATCGCCTTACTGTAGGATGGAGATTTTGATTCAAATATCATAGGGGGAATCATGATGTTTGTTATATTTCCCCTACATGTCAAAATTACTATTCTCTTTTACGAGCATGTTTGGCATGGAAGCAACAACAAAACACTCAAGGAGTAATAGATGGAAATCACGACGATAATGTGGAGGCTAACAAGTCAAGAAAATTCTTTTGGGGGTTGTTTCTTCATTTCCTCTTACAGAAAGCTAGGGCATGGACTGCAAGAAATATGTCTTCAAATGTTGTATGTCCAAAGAGGTTAAGAAGAGTTTATAGGTTTATGGAAGTAGTAAAACAATAAAACAACAATAATGGTAAAACAATAAAACAACAATAATGAAATTGTTCAGGATGCTTTGAAAACTAACATAGGACTAAAGAGAGAGCATTGAGCAGGAAAATGTGTTGAGAAGTGCAAGCGCACAACGACTAAAATTCAAAAAGTCAAGGTAAGGTCTACTAGAAATTTATCGATTTGGTACTAAAAGGAATAAACTTGGTTTATAAATTTTTCTTGAAGGTCAGAAATGGAATAAAGGAGGATCGTACCCCCTTTTGAATAGTTTCTTATGCTACTTGTGCCCAATTTTTACTACACTCTCAAGGATATTGTATTTGAGGCTGAAAATAATAAAGAAGGATTAACTCGGCCCATTCACAATTTGACACACGTATTTGGCTTCTCTCCTTGAGCTTGATGAATTTTTTAGGCACACTTTTTGTTTACACTACCATTTGCAGACATGAGGGGTTGTTTTTCAAGTACCCAGGGAACAATATTTCATTGGAATAATTAATCGATGCATGTGATGTAGAATTGATTGCAGATCAGGAAATATGGGCTGCCACAAATCCTTATCAAAAGAACTAGGCCTTTGATTATGTTAATCGAGATGTGTATAAATGGAAATGCCACTGGAGAATACTTGCACAAAAAAATGATCTAGAACCATTACCATATGAGAGTGAAGGTTTCAGTCTCGATGAGGAAATGAAAGACAAAAGCTGCGTAAGGGATGCAATTTTCAATGAAAGTAAGCTCTTACATTGAGCGCTTAGAAAGGAAGTTTCGCATGCCTCTGTTTTGACTAGAGTGTTTTATTGTATTACATTTAACATTAATATTTATTTTTTTCATTCAAATTTGGCTATAGTTACATCACTTAATATATCACATTCTTTTCATATATTCTCTTCTTCCATATACGTTACCGACCTATACCATTTCCTTTGCAACTTCTCATACAACTGCTAATTTACTTCATAATAAACTAATTTAAATAAAATTTATTTTCCATAATTTAACATAATTAATTATAGATATTTGAATAATTAAATTTTTGAAATGGTTTAATCTACAAGTCTAGATAAAATACAATGATTGGAATATGGCCATCATCACAATTCATGTGCCTACTAAATGATTAAAGAAAAAAAATGTTAAAAGAATATTCAATAACATTTTTCATCCAACAAAGAATTCATTAGTATCGATTTTGAAATTAAATTTCACTATAAAAAATATGGAAATTCTATATAAATTGAATTTAATTAATGTCACTTTCTTGGGAATTATTATTGATTTATTCTATTTTTTTGAGTGGAGGTTGGTGGGTATTATTAATTGACACGAAGCGGTTCATAGCAAAAAGCAAAAATGATATGGCCAAGTTGAAAAGCATAAACTGAAAACTGTGGTGAGATGATTTTTGTTTTAAAAGAAGGTATAGAATATGAGAAGTCTCATCCCTAAAGAAATTGAACTACCATTCCTACATTATTGTGTTTCGTTGTATATAATAGGTGGAAGTTGTCATGAACCTCATTCACTATTTACCATATGATAACCATGTAATTTTTTTTTTTTTATTATATGCCTAACCATATATGTCATAATACATCGTTCGGTGGTTATATGCATAACAATATATGAAATATTACAATGTTCTAAGGTTATATGCATAATATATATGACATATTACAATGTTCGAAGGGTTAATGAATTTCATGTCACCACCTCATAGCTCTTATAAAATTAATGAGGCATCACCTGCCAACCTACCATCTGTGCTGGCACGTGGTCTCACCCACTACACATCTCGACGCTGGTTACTGTATGGATTTCCTGTGTACGCATGGCTGCGTTGGCAGTGCGACAGGGTTTCCATTTCCATTCTCATTAATGGTTGATTAGTCAGGCGTTAAACAACTGGCTCTCCTCGAGGAATGTTTCCCTTTCCGTTCTGGTTTTCGCATGGCGGGTAGCTATTGACATTAATACCTCAGACGCAATACTGATGTCTCGAGATTCCAGACTTAACTAACAGTGATGATCAATCCTTCCTCCATCAAACGACCAGGAGCGAAGGTGAGGACTTCATTTGGATCTTTCTAGGGCTTAAGGATTTCATTTATGCGTGGTTAGTTTTCTGAGAGGGATTTCCTCTGCTCGCAAGTCCGCCATCATTATTGCCTGAGTTTTATTTCCTTGTGACTGGAGGTGAGGCCGAACGCCGTCACTAAGAAGGATACAGTATCCTCCTGCGCGTTCTTTGCCAATAGCTGGAGACCAGGTATGTTACGCATTCACGTTATTAGTATTATTCACTTTCAGTTCTTTCTTTTCAAAAAGCCGTCTTTACAGGGTTGCATCATTCATAAGTTTGCTCTGAATGTATAATACAGGCTTGGCGAATCCATGCTGCGGAGAAAGGATTTACCAGCAGTCTGTCGGTATTCAATCCACGTTCCGGGTATGGACCTTATATATATCATTGTTAATGATACTCAATCACGGAACCGCTAACTTCCTTTTGAAATATTGAACAATTTAAGCTATTACTCATGAATTTGTTCTGAATGTGTATGACAGGTTTGGCGAGTCCATGTTGCAGAGAAAGGAATTATCAACAGTTCTATTGGTGCTCATTCCACCTTCCGGGTATGGACCTCAATGCTCCTGTTTAATGGTATATGTCAGAGATTGGTGTCGGCTCCTGTGGTTACGTTCCTTTTTCTTATGCCAGGTCGCTCCTTTGAGCTTTTTGTTGAGGAGTTGGTTCACCGGTCATACCCTTTCGAGAACTTGTCGAATGCCATTTCATGAGGCATCGAACTTCATGACCCTTTTGGTTTTATTGTCATTGTTTTTTGGAGGAACTCTTTCAGTTCCGGGTGGTTAAATGTATTACTGTACTGTATGGGACGCGAACTCCATTCCATATTGGTTTTATTGTCATTGTTTTTTGGAGGAACTCTTTCAGTTCCTGGTGGTTAAATGTATTAGTGTACTGTATGGGATGCGAACTCCATTCCATATGAGTTTCTTGTTTATCTAGGAGTAGTGATTCGATGAATATATGGTCTCTGTTACTCCGCAAGACATTCTGATTACAGTATAATTTGAACTATGTTTTAAGGATGTGTTTCACACAGTGAGCACAATACAGTTAATGGGTATTGTGGTTTTCCCTTGTTTTATTTGGAATCAAGTCAATACTTGTTCAAGGGTATTTTCATTTGTTTTCCGCCAACGCTATACTATGCATGCAGACGGATTGTGTACATATTTGCGCGTATAACAGCTCTATACTGTTCTGTTTATAAGTTGATTTATTGCGTATTGAAATGGTTAATGCTCTTGTTCTTTAATACTCTGCTACGCTTGTTCTGAAGGCGTGAACGATACGCCGCGAGCATAACTGTAGAGTGACAGTTAATACTCTTTTGTGTCGGTTTCTCCTGTGTAACTTAGAGTCTCATGAATGCGAATGTTATAATGAAGTACTTGTTATTGGACTATTATACTGAGGGTATTTGATATTATTCTTATTATCGTATGGCCGCAACAATTCTCTAATGGTTCTTGTTTGATTTAATGATGATACTAGTACTGTGCTGCAATTTCCTTTTTATTTGTTCAACTTGAAATGCGAAATGATTAACACGGATGTGAATCATATTCAGTTGATTCTTTCACTGCTAATTTTACCAACAAGGTTTTACTGTATTTAAGTGCAATTTGGTATCCAGTTCTCTATATGATTAAAAGTACATCTACCCTTTACCAATTTATTGGTATTTCCTATGTATTAATTATACAGACCAAGGGTAATTTTCGTTTCCTTTTTCTTTCCATACAAACCCTCTGACTATTAAAAGGACATCTATTCTTTACCAATTTATTGGTATTTCCTATGTATTAATTATACAGACCAAGGATAATTTTTGTTTCCTTTTTCTTTCCATACAAACCCTCTGACTATTAAAAGGACATCTATTCTTTACCAATTTACTGGTATTTCCTCTATATTAATTATACAGACCAAGGGTAATTTCATTTCACTATCTTTAAAAGAAAACATAGGCTTACCAATAAATTGAACCCTCAACTGAGGTACTCTACACTGTATTTAATAACAGAATAGCATACATACTTGTAATATTATTTGCACAATTTTCCTCTTCTGCGGAAAACTAGTTTCAGCTTGTCTTCCTCCCGACCATGAGACCGTTTGAACATCGAGTCGCCCCCCAAGCTTCTTTTCCAGGCTACTACCTTTAGCAAACCGTCTGAAAATCGATTCTCCCCCCAAGCTTCTTTGCCAGGCTACTACCTTCAGCAAATTTTAAAATGCACCTCTGTGCCCATGCTATCTAGACCTTAACAGACTTAGCATGTTTTCTTTGTTTTGATTCCCTTTTCTTTTCTTTCTGTCTGTTCCTCTAATAGCCTGGTCTTTCCTTTTCCTTTCCTTTTCACTAAGGAAGGAAGGAAAGTAGTTAGGGTTTTCTTGGCAACCGTTTTCCTTTACATCACCAGCAAAGAAAACAATTCCCAAAGAATAATTATTAACTTTCATTTTCCAATCCATTTCCAATTATAAATTAACAACATTTATAATGACGTAATTTTGAAAGTAAAAATAATTTTTGTTCAATGTTTTACCCATGGTGGTAACAACAGAAAAGTCATTTATAAATTTTTCGGGGTCATTACAGAGGTCTTTCCTTTCCCTTTCCTTTTCACTAAGGAAGGAAGGAAAGTAGTTAGGGTTTTCTTGGCAACCGTTTTCTTTTACATCACCAGCAAAGAAAACAATTCCCAAAGAATAATTATTAACTTTCATTTTCCAATCCATTTCCAATTATAAATTAACAACATTTATAATGACGTAATTTTGAAAGTAAAAATAATTCTTGGTCAATGTTTTACCCATGCTGGTAACAAGAAAAGTCATTTATAAATTTTCCGGGGTCATTACGGAAGTTCTATCATATCGATCTGAAAAAACTTTTTCTTGAATGGAGAAATGAAAAAGAATGTAGATGAAAAGCTATCTAAGCATATTTTGATGCTCAATTTCAAGAATTTTAATTTTGATGATGTAATTATATTTTTAAGAATATCGGAGAGAATATTGGAGAAACTATTGTATATATTATGCTTTATGTAATATAATTTTTCGATAAGAAAGATTGATAAAGGATTTATTATATTTATAGAGAAAAAACCAAATCTTGACTACTACATGGCTATTGAAGTACTTCAAAATTCAGGGATGTATTGAGTTTCCCAAATTAGGACGTTGGAGAATGGTTGAAAAAAATTAGCATGGAAATAATTTTTCACAATGGTAAATAAATTAATTTACACATTAAAATAAGAGAAATCTATTTTAAGATCTAAAAAAATATAGATAACTTGTGAGGAGTATTATGAACCTTACTGGAATCAGAGTAATAAGTTGAATTTCAATTGGGATTCTCTCCATGTTTATGCAACAATTTTATGAAAGTGTTGGTATACTATACAAAGAATTCTAATATATTAAAGTGAGCTCAAATCTTTGGATTCAAACATTTTAAGGAGGATGAGTACAATCGCATTCCACATTAGATTTTGAAATCAATGGGGATATGGAGAAATGAGTGTTTACAATAAAGAGCTATTTCTTGAAGATCACACAAAAAAAACCCATTCTAGAAGATTCCATAGTAAAGAAAAATAAGCTAGTTATTAGGGAGATTGTGAGGTTTAAAAATTTAAAAGAGATTTAGGAGAAATCGTTAAATGCCATTCATTTGATGTAGAGGCCAAAACCATTTAAAGTATACATTGTTTCACAAATCGTAAACCAGATGCTTTAAAAGGACAAATTTAAATGCGTTAAAAGGACACATTTAAAAAATAAAAAATTATTTTACTTTCAAAATGTAATTTCACGTTAAGAGACTAATGCTAAATACTCAATCCCTAGCATTATCATAAATTGTGAATATTCTGGTAAATGTTAGTTTGGAAAGAATATGAGGAGCTGTAATTGGATATGAAGAACCATTTAGAAGTCTAGGAAATCAAGAACAAATGTAACACAAGGATTGCATTTATAAGGGTAATTTCAATGAGAACTCTTAATGCATTGTGTTATTCAAGCGTCGAATGATAGATATCTCGTCGTAGTCAAAATAATTCAATATTTTTTTGTTTCAAAACTATCAATGCTATTATAGAATAGATATATGAATGGATATTTGTAGAGAACATGGGCAGATATTATAAATATGGAATATCACACACTTATAAGTACTTTATGACTATAAATTATTTTAACAGGAGGAGAGATAGGGGGAGTAACAAGGGAGAGATGAAAATACACTGAACGAGAGGAGAAGGGATGAATGAAGAGAGAGAGAGAGAGAGAGGAGTGAAAGAGCTAGACAAGAGTAAGAGAGAGAGAGGGAGAGACAAAGATGGAGGGAGGAGGGAGATAATGTGAGAGGGAGGGAGACAGTGAGAGGATTGGATGGGAGGGAGAGGGAGAGACAAAGATGGAGGGGGGAGGGAGAGAATGAGAGAGGGAGGGAGATATTGAGAGGATTGGAGCGAAGTGGGATGGAGAGAGACGGGGAAAGAGAGAGGAAGGATGAGACAGAGGACTTGCGAGAGAGGGGGAGTGAGAGACAAGGGAGAGATGGACACAGAGAGTGTATGTTTATGGGTGAGATAAAGAGACAAATAAGGAGAGATAGAGAGATGGGGGAGAGGAGAGAGGGAGGGATATAGTCACATAGTTGGAGAGAGAGAGACAGTGATTGGGGAAGAGAGAGGATTGGAGGACAAAGAGAGAGAGAGAGGGGGGGAGAGAGAGAGAGAGAGATAGGGGGAGAGATAGG
>APFE031007537.1:19089-48784 GCA_000404065.3 Pinus taeda | reverse complement strand
ATCCAATCAGGTTTTCCATGAAGACCAAAAATACCATTATTAATCAAGTACCATGTATAGTTATGCCATACTAAATAGATTTTAACATACACTACAATACATACTATATTAAAACAATCATCTAATCAAGCATATTATATCTAGATACTATTATTTGACAATGATCTCATATTAAAATGATTGTCTTTTCCTTATCTAATGAATTAAGAATTCAATCATCTTTCCCGTGTCATTCTCTTAGGTTTCTATAATAATAAAATTGAGCTTGACAACTCACAAACAACTCCCACATTAGTTGTATAAACAACAATGATGGTCCATCCCATCTCACAATCAAATTTGTGTACAAGAAGCATCAAATCATCTACATACAATATCCATTGAAACTATGCAACAAAACATGTCATATATAACCCACTCTTACATCCCACTTGATTTATGTCCTCTCAATCCAAGTTTTCCCTTTTTCATTCCATAAGGAACCCTTGCAATCAAAATATTTAATATCTACCTAAATATTTTTACTAAATGTTTAGTATTTAGGAAAAATCACAATTTGAGGTTCAAGACATAATAATAATTATTATTATTTTTAAATGAACAAGCTAAGGTTCTATACAATTCTCAGTGACTCACTTTTATATTATAGACTATTCCTTGAATTCCCATAATCTTTATTATTATTCACTTCTCTTACTTGGGAATCAATTATGACTACTCAATAGAAGATATTCATTCAAAACAATTAAATATATATTTTCGAAAGTGGATTGTAATCAAGAACAACTTTTGTAATTATATAAATACAATATCTATATTATTGAATCTATCTTGATAACTGTAAGTCAACTTGTTTTTCCACTATAAAATCACTCGTGATTTCTATTCAATAATTAATCAATTCATTTGGTTTCATGTCTTATTCCTTACTATTAATACATACACACACACACACACACACAAAACTATGAAAACTATACATTTTTCAAACTATGAAGAATCTTGTTGATTTTAAATAAGATTTAGAGTATCATAAAGGCATTTCTAGCCTAAAGATACGTTTTTTTTTACTACCTCTCAAAAGATTATAACCTTTTTCAAGATTACTAACTATTCATACAACTATACATCCGAACACAAAATTCCTAAATCCATCAATCTCTTCCACTTCACATAAAATACAATCATCTTATGCTTCTAAATCATGCAAGAATTCTAATTCATCAAAATGTGATCTCACTCTCCTTCAATTTCTCCCTAAAAATATATCACAAGCACATATTCTAATAAAACATGAACTCAACTAAGCTTTTCATTAATCACATACATGTTTTTTTAAGTTCAAATAAAACAAAGTTCTCACCACATAAAATGTTTATCTTCTAAACATGTTATTCTCTTAACAATTTACGAGTTAATCAAATTCCAAGAAAGCAGCTCATCAAGTTCATAAATAATATGAATTTTGACTCGATCGCCTAACAAACAATAGTTTAGAGCAGTTTATGAGTTCAATCCTCATAATTTCTCTAATTAATTTGGTTAAACAGAATTCAACCAATATTCAACTAACAAAATCATTAAAGATACTGTTATGGCTTTCCTAGACCTAATTTGTCTTAAGCCAATAGAAAAGATATTTCATCAATTCATCACAATAATTTTTTTCTACATTTCAAGCATTTGAAAATCATTTTAATTCTACCTAAATCCAACACATACAAAAGAATTACAATATTAGATGATAAATACCTAGTTCACACTTGACTCCTATATCAAAATCAATTATTCCAAACATTCTAAACCACCTAATGGTGTTCAGTATACCAATCTTAGTATCTTCATTTTTAATAAAAATAATATAATGGATTTAATTCTCAAGCAAATTCATGTTATGAATCTCTATCCATTTAACTTTAATGACACATAATCAATCCTCCTTAATCATGTCTATGAGATTCCATCAAAATAGTTCTGTTCATTCTAACTAGAAGAATTACTTAACTCGTAGATATATGTTAATATGGATTCCACACCCATACCTTACCTCATTACTTAGCTCATAGATATATGTTAGTATGGATTCCACACCCATACATTTGCTAGTATGGATTCCACACCCATACATAACTTAAGGAAAACATAACCTTCAAGTGTTCCTTAAAATGGCTTCCACAACCCTTCATGCACTAGTCATTTAAGCCTCTTGTTTATTAGGAAGGTCATACCTCAACCTAGTATTTAAGTAATTTCAAGTTATTTGATGCATAATGTCAACCCAAACCACACAAAATCATGTTAAAGAAATCATAGGAATTTCATTCTTACTCATCAATAATGTATTCCCAAATCATATTTTAACACGTCAAATTAATGCACATACATTATTCTTGAATCTATTCCCACAGTTAAAAGTGACATCCTTCAAGGTAGAATTTTTTAATTTTCCATTAGTGTAGGTAAGAAAAGATTCAAAATTAACATGACAAACTCAATCATCATGTTAATTGAATCTTGGCCTTACACTTTTTACACATTCCCAAAGCATACACACCAAGGTCATCATACTATAGGTTAGATTAGGCCAATATTTGTCTTCGTAGATACAATTTCAGCTAGCGATAATGATGCATTAAACATATATGCAACCACACATACACTCTAGATATCTCACTCACCCATTGACAATCAAGCCATTCACATGCTTGGGTTTGACCCCAAATTCTCAAGAACATCCTTTCTCAACATGTCTTTAAGTACTTTATCATATTTCTAATAATTTGTCTTATAAAGGAATATAAGAATGCATTCTTTTTCTTTCATGAGTTTCTAAATGACATAATAATAATAATATCCTTTATGCAACCAATATGCATCCAAGTCAACATATACAATAATTCAACATACATACAAAATCAACATTCATGCATCAACCTAAAAGCAAGCATGTTGGCCCATTAGGCCCTAGTATTTTAACATGGCTCTAATACCACATGTAAGGTCCCACCTTACAAACCATCAATGATATAGAGAAGTAGAGGTCACATTAATCACTAATACTCAATTATTATTATTTTTGTAAAATTATTGACTTAGTTATCATGTTATCATGTTCCTTCATCTATTTCAATATAATAATATCACATAAGAAGTTGGGGATAACCTTCCCTTTAAACCAATTCCAAAACACAATTTTCCTCAAGTTTAAAAGAAGCATGTTCTCTTTTCATATTTATACATGAGCTCTAAGTAAGACTGGAAATAAATTCCACGATAATGCCATGTGTGAGCATTAAGCTACATCAACCTATTTGATCTCATATATTATGCTAAATAATTTCTACTTATTGACTCTTGACATCATAACCACAAAAGTATGCCACAAGAACCTAAAATATTATGCTTCTATCATAAAAATCACATATAAGGGCATGGGTATTATCCTACTTGTAACAAGATAACTAAAGGAGGAATATGCTTCTCTTCATTAGTAAATCTAATAACTATGATATGTTTATTGATTCATCAATTAAAAATTCCCAATAACATTGCTTTAATCATGAGACTCGTATAATGAATGTTGCAGAACAACCATTGTTACAAATTCAGAAGCATATTATTCTTCAAAAAGTGCCAAATAAAACAGTGGACTTGCCAAAATTGGGCACACTAGTTGTTTGCTATAGCCATTAAAACTTCTACATGCAACGCAGACGAAACTTATTATGCTCACTTGCAGAAAATCCTACAGAATTAGTCATTGTAAAAGTGTTTCTAACAACAACTCTTTTTAAATGAAAGGTTTAGATAAAAGTAACAACTATCCTATTCTCTATTCACACTTCAGTAACTTATTAAATTCAATTTCACATTCATACAAAAGCTTGCAAACATAGGAAGCTACATCCATTAAATAATATATTCATAAATTTTCTAGTACGTAAAAGTTACAGTAAGTAGGACATTTACTCTAACCATTTATATGCGCAAAAGCTACACCCATTAAAGCCTTTTGACAAACAACTTTGCAAGCATGAAATCTACAAGCTACATTTAGAGTCCTTTTTACAAACACTTTGCAAGCATGAAATATATAGTCATTGATGCTTTTTGACAAACACTTTGCAAGCATGCAATCTACAACCATTGAGGCATTTTGTCAAACATTTGGAAGCCACAATCTCTGATGGCAATTTGACATGAATCTAAAATTCTTCCTCAACCTATTTAGCTCATAAAATTTATAAATTAATTATTCAAATGACAAAATATTAAAACAAGGACAAAAACATCTTATTCTTTCACCCAAAACTTGACAATAGGCGCACACAATTGGTAGCAGCAATCTGCAAAATCGCCCAGATTTACGATCAGGGTTCTGGAAAGTGTTTTTTTTTAATCAATTTGGGGGTTATAGGTTCTTATGATACGGATACCCCCTTATGTTAAGTTGAATAGCAACAAAAAATCTCAAGGATGAGATTTCTTAAAACAATAATAACAAAATTCCTAATACCTCATTTATCAATTCTGTCAAACACTTAGTGTGCAAACTTCAAATACAACTGTACATGGAGAAAGAAAACCCAAATTTATGATAATATGATATTTTCATCAACTTGTGACGACCTGCTATGGACAAAAATTCATTATAAACCGAACATAAAAACTTTAAAAACACATTCTTGTTTTAACCCCCCTGCATGTTCATTCTCAACTACAACTTCCATTCAGTATTGGTTAGCTCATACTTTGTAAATATCTCATAAACATTCACAAGTAGAAAGTTATAATAGATTGAAATTTTTTACAACACTTTAAACTAATAATAACTGAAATTTCAAGAATGTTTATGAACATACATGGTTGTGTATTTATAAAACTCCAAAAAGATGGGAATATGCTCCATCTTGAATGAGAGTATGCATATCCTTACCAACTCATTGTGAACCATTATGTTTTCCTCCCAACCATATCCAGGAAGAACTTCTCCCCCTGGAACCCCTGAGATATAAGAGCTCCCAAGCAATACTAAAATATAGCATTAGAGAGATACACAAGACAAACTGAGGAAGATAAGTTTCACTTCCTCTCAATACCACTCATGGACAACTACACCAGGTAGAATTGCTTAGTAATTTATTTTAGGAATTTCAAATTCATTTCAATAACATTTGGCTACTATCCCTCTCACAATCCTCTTCAAGTATCTCCAACTCTTGGTATTACAATGCACCTCCCCCCTTTTAAGTGAGAATACATGAAACACATAATAGGAGGAGCAACAAATTCTTGTCATAAAGGAGGATTACTATGCATGCCTTGTATTCCATTTAGATGAGTGTAACTCATTCCATTAAGTAGAAGTATCAATGCCTTAGTTAAGGAGAGTGTAACTTATGCATTAAAGAGAGCGTAAAAGGAATTTTTTATGACACGTCTTTAATGAGCGTAAGAGGAATATGTCATTCTTTGATAAGTGCATAAAATAGATTGTAGTGTATTATTAAAAGAGAGAGAGATTTACATAGAACCATGAGAGTCATCAAGGAGAGAGGTGTGAAGTGATTGAGGAGATGAAGGTGACTTGTAATTCCCTTTTAATAATAATATCATAGTCTCATAAAAGATAATTATAATATTAATAATATTGAGGATTAAGTCAACATTGAACTATTAAGATTGATTAATGATAAGTTAAGTGATTTTCCTTCAACTATACTTGATTACCCATTGATTGAAGGTGATTTACTATTTTTGGAAAGTCATACTTGAGATACTAGACATGAATTTCTATTTTTAGAAAGTCACTCCATAATTCTCATAAATGAGATTTTATTAAGGAAATTCATCCTTGAGCTGCCCATGAGTGGCATTTTTCTTTCGGAGAATAGGGATTCCACATCTCTATTGCATACATCTTCGTGCCTTAGTAGATTGAGGACTTTGCGCCTTGATCTACTCCAAGGATCTAAGATTCCACACCTTGATCATTTAAATATTTAGGACTCTACATCCCAATTCTTTTAATATAGATCCAAGACTCCATGTCTTTATCTTTCATGGATTTAGGACTCTGCGACCTAATCCTTTTATCATAGATCCAAGGCTCCACATCCTTATCTTTCATGGATTTAGGACTCCACGCCCTAATTTCCATGGCTTATCATCTACTCTACTTTGAAACTCCACGCTTCACCTTAAGGTACTGATTGTGATCTCATACCCATCTGATGGTTCGTTGGTAAGGCCTTGTTCCAAGACTTGCACACATCACAATCTCATAGACCAAAGGAATCAAATGAATTTCATAATTAACTTATTCACATTTTACCAAATATTATGCATGGCTTCCATAGTCATTTTGGTTCTAGATAAATGACTTCCACGACCATTTATAATTTGAACATCCTTGTTTTCAAATAACCACATCCCTTGTCACATCTTGCTCAATACAAGATTAAGCATGTATAATCATAAAAATCATGTATCATGAATTCCACAGTAATTTATAGTTTGTGCATCTTTGTTTGCAAATAACCATGTCCCCTGTCACCTCCTACTCAATACAAGATTAAGCATATATAATCATAAAAATCATGTATCATGACTTCCACAGTCATTTATAATTTGAGCATCCTTGTTTTCAAATAACCATGTTCCCTGCCACATCTTGCTCAATACAATATTAAGCATATATAATCATACAAATCATGTATCATGACTTTGAATCCACAGTCATTTATAATTTGAGCATCCTGGTTTGCAAATAACCAGCTCCCCTACCACATCCTACTTAGGACAATATTATCCATATATAGTCATACATATATCATCCATAAATAATAATTAACCATATGTTCCACATAACCATGATCATCCATGGATCTATGTGTCTCAATCTTGGATCACCATCTATATCATACACTTATGTCCAAACTAGGATACCAAAAGAGAAAACATCGATAATATGCTCTTAACCAAAATTAATTCTTATACACACAACCATAGATATTATCATAAGCCCATAGCAACCAAGTGACCCAAACTAGGTCTATAGCATATAAGCATGTACATAAGTTTGTCAGGCATAATTGTATATTATTACATCAAAATCACCCTCTCTAAGTGTCACAAAACTAACCTTGCTAATGTGGGACACTACAGTGAAGGTCTAAGTGGTAGGGGCTTGAGCCAAGGGGTTGAGCCAAATATTAACTTAAAGCCTCAAAAGTCATTATGGACATATATTTTATCGTAATTTTCCAAGGAGGGGGAACCCACATTTGCAAACGTTGGGGAGAGGGATTTTGGAGGTGTCACTTGTAAAAAAGGGCACATTCCTATATAAAGTGAAGATTTAATGTAATTATATGGGGATTCTTATTTATTTATACCATTTTTGACTATGATATTTTATTGGAGAAGAGTGGTGACCTTGTGTAATCTTTTTACCCCATAGATCCTAAGTGGATCTAGATATGGGGACAGGTTTCCTTGGTGTGGGGCATAGTGGCTACCTAGAGACTTCCAAGGGAAGTTGGAACTTAGAAAGCCATAGAGCCCTAATACTTCTAAGCCAAATTATAATAGATTCATGGAAGGGTAGTGGCATAACCTAAGGGTACACATCTGCAAAGAAGGGGATGCACTACCTAGAGTTATGTAGGTTGATGTGGGATGAAAGATTGCGTGTTAAAGTGTAACCACCCCTCCCACAATTACCCAATTTCACAAGCCTGCCCAGGTAAACATGGGATGAAGAGTTACTATTACATGACCTGACCTCCAAGCTTCAGTTATGAAAGTGGGGCCAACAATTGGCAACTCACAGAAATTCCTCAAGGCTTATATGACACTCAGGGGCCAAAGAACCACCTCAGGTGACCAAACCCTGAGTTAGGGTTTCTTTTCTCTGACTTAACAGCCCAACTGCATGCACAAGCCTACAAGGGTGCGGCTATAAGGCTCCAATTGCATACATGACACTGCTTCCATGCAGTTATAGCCCAAAATATCCAATTCAGAGGTTGTGGTCCTGAGATCTGAGCCACTTTTCCAAGCTAGCCTCCAGACCACTGCTGATAACTACCTGAGACTTCCCATCATCATTATTGACACAATGACAAAGCTAAACATTCAAACTCAGATCAAGAACTTGACTGCCTAGAACACACTAGATATTTCGTCAAACACATGGCAAACATGTAAGCTATAGGTCATGAATGCATATATGATGATAATAGTTTGAGATTCATCTAAGAACCACCAAGAAGGGTATATTCCCTCTCCACATAGCTGCAACAACACTTATTAGTCCATGCATTCATCAACCAATCAATAAATCAATGATTCACGACAAGATCCATAGATGGTACACATCATATAACCAACATATAACCATAAAATAACCAACATAGAGATCATGGAAACTCAACCATAATATCACTAATATAATACTACAAATGATCATAGATCAGAATAAGGAATTGTATCATATTAACATAGGAAAATACCAACCAAGTCAAGGACTTCCACGTACCACCTGACCATAGATTGGGTTGAAAGAAATCTCTCTTTCAGCGAATCACCCCAATGCCATATTCCAAGCATGAATGTGGGATCTCAAGGAATAAACCAAACAAAACTAAACCAAGGCATCCAGAGGCCAAACCACCTCAATCCTCAACCATAGTGATTCCACCTCCATGGTGGGACATTACTGACACCAACTAGATCAATCTCTACCCAAGCTATCCAAGGCTCCATGAACTAGTAACTCAACCCACAACCTTCCAGGGCTCCATAGTGTTTGTCCAACCCAACTTGAGTGGCCAATAACTCAACCCACCAAGGGTTCTAAAGTGTTTGTTCCAACCCACATCCATAAGGAATTATGAGCACAAATCAGAAAACAATCAAGTGGAATAACCCACAACACCATGGCTATTCAGGAAACAGAAAGGAAAGGCTAAAACCATTGTCAATCTAGGCAAATCTCCATGCCAATGAAAACAAATAACCAAATAATCACATGCATATACCATACATCCATAAATCAAGAAGGAAATCACACATGCAACCCATTACCTGCAAAGAAATATTGTTGTAGTTGTGATCCAATTGTTCACTTACGCTTTCCTACTTTTCCTTTACCTTCTTTCTCCAAATCCAATGTATGCCAAAGTGCTCCAAGAATGCTCCAATAATACTTTAAGTGTGCAAGAGTATGAGATGATGAGAGAATGAACTAGAGCTCCAACACAAAAGTGTTAAAAGGCTAAACCAGCAGAAGCTGTGAACTAATCCATGGAAGCCTTTTTATCATTGAGGCCTCTATTTTATTCACTTCCCTTCATTTTTCCTTAAATTTCCCTCTCTTGCAATTATGTGACTCTTCATCTCCCTTTTCTCCTATTTTCCTTTATTTCATAAATAAATGACAATTATTTCCACTTTGCCTTTGACAATGTCCTTAGCCATAAATAAACCAAAGTTGACATCCACTAGGATGTTTTTCCCACCATTTAGCTTGGAATACGTGTTTCGTGACCTTGGTCTTATATTATTTTACATGAAAAATCAACCAGGTATGGTTACAAACCCCTCCCCCAAGGGGTTGTTACAATCTCCTCCCCCTTGGGGGAATATCGTCCTCGGTGTTCTATGACACCTATGACTAGCAAACCACCCAAAACAAAACATACTACCTATGGAGCTTTATAATGAAGCTCATTGCAGTATTTAAAATATCCACTGCTGAAAACATGACAATCATACTGTTTACTAGAGATTTATAACACATATGATTACGATATTTACAATCACAACCACATATACTTATACACATTTGCTTCAACTAGCCAATAATAATATTGTCTATGGAGCTTTATAACCATAGCTCGATACAATATTTACAATGATATACACATATACATATGCACATTTTCTCTACGACAAATAAAAGGATATGGTGCTCGCATCAGTCAACAAGGGAATCCAGAGGCTCACACTTTCACCCTCAAAATTAGTACTAGGATTCACCTCCTTCCTAAGAATTCCATAATCCACTCCCAAAGTCAAACTTGCATCCAATGTAAATCGTTATGATCCTTGCGCTACATGTTCCCTCAGTGAACAATTACCGGCTTATTGTTCTAAGGCACACTCCCAACGTGCTTTTGATTCCATCTGTTAATGCTAATGATTAAAACAAATTCATTCCCGAACCTTAGCTTCTCTACTACACAGTCCCTCGGGCAATCTGGTCACCCCCTTCTGTATAGTCACACACCTTCCAATTTCCACTGGAATCCCCTTCTCTACTACATAGTCCCTCAGGTGATCCATCCCTTGGCAAGGTTTCCTTACAATGGAAGTTCCAAAAACCAAGGCATATCCTTTCCTCAAAACCATCATACCAGTCTTAACATGCTCATGGAAATCCATGGACACTATTAGGTACCAATTTCCTACAATGTTCCTAATCCTGAATGCTTTACCATCATATTGTTGCATGATCCAATTTCCTTCTTTGTTGTTGCTAACATTCTTTGGAAGCTAATTCCAATCACCCATATTGGTCATATCAGCCATATAAACCTAGGAATTTTCCATGCTTTCCTATACCAAACACATAATTACCATTAGATTCAAAAGAATTGAAATAACTTCAAATCATGCCTCATTAGTAGCTCATCAATAAGGTACACCTGCAATTTTGTTTACTTTCTGTTAGAAAAATTCAAACTAGATCTTTGATCAAATGAACTTGTATATATATATCGCATCCGGTTAGCTCAAAATTTAACCGTCATAAATCAAAATCATAGAGTATGTGCATAATTAAAATTTAAATAAAATATTGATACTTATCCGTTGAATAATTGTTTTCTTTTTCGTTTGTTCTTTATCCCTTCCATACATGCACTGAATCAGTTACCAAACCTGGAAAGCACCCAATGCTTCTCTTCTCTTCAAACACACACACACACACACACACACACACACACACACACACACACACACACACACACAATGTACATCACAACACATACACCCACACACAGTATACCACATAATACATACACCTACACCTGTTGTACAACATGATACATATATGTAAAAAGTACAACACAATGAATACACATGTCACGATACAACGACTACACAATTCATATAACACAGTACCACATGTACACAACACAACATGTACGACATGTACAAAATACCACATGTACAATAACACCACATGTACAGCAAGTATACATGATCTGATTTAGAATATTAGTTTGCAATGCTAAGATCTTCTTCAGATTATAAACAAAATTCTTTCATTATGCTTAAGGACTCATAAATTTTTTGCAAGTGAAATGAAGAGTTTTTATTAAAATTCTATGCGCAATTTAACATAAACCAAAAACTGAATAGCAGCATAAACATGTACAGAACATCGTCAAAAACACATTACAACAAGCACATGTTAAAGGAGTTCAGCCCACTTGGGCTACGTCTCCTTGGTCCAGTTTCCAATGGCTTGGGCCTCTCTATTAAGCTAAAAAGTGTAAAAATATGTGTTTGTATTGCTCAAATGCTTCTGAAACTTGCTCCAATCAGCCCATAATACTCAAAAATGGCTATCTAGCCTCTTTTTGCAACCAATTTGGTGGAAAACTGAAGAAGTTATGACTTCTCCTATTTCTCCCACTATTTGTTCCACAAATTGCTCCACATTTGATGGGATCCTACAATTTCGCTCCAAAATCCACTAATTGAGTGAGAATTTTGTCGCGTGATGGTCAGAATCTATCAACACCGACTGTCCATCACAAATTGCAATCAGTGGAGTTCTGCGAGCTTATGGTATGTGAACAAGGTGGAAAATGTGCACTTCGATGTGGCAGACCTGACGTGAGTATTAACCAGAACCAATAAACGTCTCACATCTAGGGACTTATCACATTTTACAATTTGGCGGATAACCGAAGTTTTGTATATGCATAACTTTGTACCATTGCGATTTGCAATTGCGATATCGCATCGCAGCCCGGTACCTGGTTGCTACGGGCAATTGCAATCCATCACATCACGCCTCCAAGCGTTTCTTGAAAACCTTCCTGCCTGCCTTATCGCATCGCACCCTTCCCTGTTCGGGGGTCGATTTCTAACACTGACCTGCCTGCGATTGCGATTTGCAACATGTGGGGGCCAATGGCAGCTTGCCACTTGGCACCTACTCATTCATTGAAGAACCTTGCCACATCATCCAATCCTGCCATGTGAGCAAGTCAAACCTGAACTTTGACTTGCTCTAACTTTTGCTTATGAGTTGGGATTTGAGTGTCATTCACACCGTTGGAATCAGAATGACGATCTCTTCAATATGAAGCTAAGTTTATCAAGATTCTAACACTTTTATTTTTTAGCATAATTTTGAGCACCTAATCACTCCTCCCCACTGGAAGCCTTTTGGACCCCAAAAGGATCACTTTCAATTGTTCAGCAAGTGAGGTTATAGTTCCCTCACCTTTCCAACCTCTATCCATTTGGAATTTGAAGGAATTGTACCCTTGAGCCCCACTCGAAGATAATTGATACTTCCCATTTTTGTTGTCCTTTTTATTCTATCAAGTATAGTGTCTTGCTAAAGCACATCAAGTAATTCTGGAGAAAAGTCTTCAATGGATGGAATTTTAATATTATCTCCTTGATCTTCAATCAAAGGAGGCTCATACAACCTTAAATTCTCAACATTAACAACAACATAAATTTTCATATATGAAGGAAAATCCAACCTGAAGGCATTATTACCAATCTTTTCCAAAATTATGAATGGACCATATCTAATTGGTTTTAGTTTTTTACCTTCTCCTTGGAGCCTCTCTTTGTTAATGTGAAGGAAAACTTCATCTCCAACTTGGAACTTGTGATCTTGACAATGCTTTTCATGCCTTTCTTTGTATTTTCCTTGGCTTTTCTCAAGTTGTTCTTGCACCTTTTGGTGCACTAATTGTATTTGTTCAATGAAATTTCTTGCTTTATCTATGTTGGTATGACCTTCAAGAGAAACATATTTTCCAAAAATAAAATCCAAAGGAGATTTAAGCAAGTATCCCATGCATGTCTTAAATGGCGAAGTTTGAGTGGAAGAGTGCTTAACTCAGTTATAAGCATGTTGAATATAGTGCAACTGTTCATCCCACAACTTAGGATGCTTGCTGCAATACCCATGTAGAAGATGTATCATTGTTATGCTCACTACCTCTGTTTGACCATCTAGTTTTGGAAGAAAGGTTGGACCCTTTTTCAGTTTGGTGTCCATGAATCCCCATAAGTTTGATAAAAAATTCTCCACAAAGCAAGAATCTCAATCACTAACAATGGATGTCCGCAATCCAAAATGCTCCCAAACATTTTGAAAGAAAAATTGAGCAGTTTGTTCAGTTGTAACTTGCTTTTTACATGGCATCAAAATATACATTTTGCTGAACCTATCCACAACTACATACAAATAATCATGACCTCTTTTGGCAATGGAAGACCTCCTACAAAATCCATAGAAACACTCTCCCATAGTCGTGAAGGAACCAGAAAAGGTGTGTACAATACTAAATTCCTATTACTAGGCTTACTGGTTACACATAATGAACATCCCTTAATAAAACGAGACATGCTTTCAAGCATACGAGGATAATAACAATACCTTTGTAGAAGTGTTGCCGTCTTACTTACACCGAAATGACCAACAATAAGAGAAGTATGTGCCTCTCTTATGATGTTAACTCTTTCTCCCTGCGAAATACAAAGCTTGCCAAGATGGTACAACAAGTTATCATGCAAATGCTGATCCAATTCCTCTACTTGGTTACCTTGACTTAAGCTTGCATAAACATATTTAAAGTCATTATCTAATGCATATTTCTCAATATAACTTTCATGTAAAACAAAATTATGCTTGAGTAAAGTAGCTTCACTAACAATCGGCCAAGAAATCATATCAAAAACTTTATTGTAGATACCTTTCTTATACCTAATTACCAAGTGGAATTGTTGAAGAAAACCCATCCATCTGAAGTGCCTTGATTGCTGCAACTTTGATTCAGATTGCAAGTATTGCAATGGTTGATGGTCAATGTGAATGACTATTTCCTTACCCATCTGTAATCTTTCCATTTTTTCACACTTTGCACCAATGCATACAATTCCTTGTCATATGTAGGATAGTTAATCGTTGCACCATTAAAAGTTTCTGAATGAAAACATATAGGCTTACCATGTTGCATGAGGAGTGCACCCATAGTGTAGTCATTAGCATCTGCTTGAATCTCAAATGATTGTCTCAAGTCTGGAAGTGTGAGTATGGGAGTTGTACTGATCTTTTCCTTCAACGCATCAAAGGCCTTTTGATGTTTGCCTCCCCACTGAAAAACCTTTTTCACGCTGGTCAACACATGCAAAGGAGTTGCTATAAGAGATAAATTAGCAATGAATTTCCTCCAATATTGGGTTTCTCCCAGAAAACTTCTTACCTTTGTAACTATCTTGGGCCTTGACCAATTCACAATGATGTCAACCTTGAAGGGATCTATTTTCAACTCACCTCCTCCAACAATATGACCTAAGTATACTAAAGAAGTATTTCCAAACTCTCATTTTGACATCTTTATATACAACTGTTCTTTTTTCAAGACATCAAGTTTTTTTCTTACATGCATATCATGTTCAACATGGGATTTACTGAAAATTAAGATGTCATCTAAATATACTATGACAAATTCATCAAGAAATGGCATCAATGAATCATTCATCACACACATGAATGTAGTAGGAGCATTACATAACCCAAATAGCATAACTAGCCATTCAAATAAACCATGTTCTATTTTGAACAATGTCTTCCAAATGTATCCTTCAGCTATTCTAATTTGATGGTATCCACTTCTTAAGTCCAGCCTAGTAAAATGCTTTGCATCTTTCAGTTGATCCATTAAATCATCTATTATGGGCAGTGGGTAATGGTTCTTTACCGTGATTTTGTTTAATGTGTGAAAGTCCACAAACATGCGCAATGTTCCATCCTTCTTTGGCACCAAGACAATAGGTGAACCACAAGGTGAGGAAGATGGTCTGATGATCCCTTTATTCAATAACTCTTGGATTTGTGTCTTAATTTAAGCGCTTTCCATCACTGACATCTTGTACATGCCAATGTTAGGAAGAGGACAATATTGTTGCAACTATATCTTGTGTTGGATTCCTCTCTAGGGAGGTAAACCCTTTGGTTCCTAAAAAATTTCGTCATATTGGTTAACTACATCAACCAATTCAGATTTCAAATTTGAATCACAACATTTAAAAGCTTCATTATCAACATCATTTTTGGGTTTGATCATGAGAAGCACAAAATTATTGCTCGAATTCACCATTCTTTTCATCTGCCCTGCACTAACAAGCGAAAGATTTGTTTTCTTACTGTGAGCTCTCACAATATATTCTTCTCCATTTTTTAATAGATGATATTTATTTTTATGTCGATGGAAGATATATTTTTTTGTCATAAAGGTACAGGGTGCCCAAAACCATGCCACAGATATCTAATGGCACAACATCAAGATCTACTTCATCTATGAAATTTGCAGTAATAGTGAATCTCAGTTTACACTTTCTAGTAACCTGCAATTGCGCATTGTCACATACCCATCCAAGTGGATATGGTTTATGATGTGGAACAATTTCTAGATTAAAACTCTTGACAATGTTTTTAGAAATAAGATTGGCATGAGAGTCGCTATCGAACAATGTATCAACCTTGTTATGTTTTGATATCACTGGTGGGCCCAGTATTGCAGAAATAATGCTGCAACTCCTAGGGATCCCTTCTTTACTTTTATCAACCCAGTAGTTCGTAACAAACTTGGAAGCGACGGTGCTATATGCACAAGTACTAGCTCTTTCCGCAACTGTCACTTGATCAGCTGGCACAAGTCCGCTAGGAGCTTAAGCCAACTTCTATGAGCTCTTAGAAGAATCTTTTAACTGTAATGGATGGAAGCTAACTCAACAGAAGCTAATCTACTTGCAGAAAGAAGCGAAAAGCAGAAAGGAGATGCAAACCCTAGCAAACCCTAGTTTTACCGACTAACCCTACTGGTGCAAGAAAAATGATGAAAGCTACAGAAAGGAATGCCATTGACTCTTATAACGGTAAAATGCATGTGACTAAGCTACTTCTGAAGTGAAATTTGAAAAGAAACGTCTCTTTGTATTTTTGAGTAAGTTGGCAGAATTATTGTGCATGTGCTTTAACTATTTTTGACTGTGCAGAGGTGGATTGGCGAAAGGAAATGTTTGCAGGAAGTTAGGAAGGTTAGAAGAGGGCCTAAGGGGTCCCTAGCACCCTTCCAAAGAGTTTCACAATGATCAAATTTCAAGAAACCGCTTTCGTGAGCTTCTACAGGAAGTCTGCAGGGGTTCTACACGATGTTCTATAATTTCTACAGGATGTTCCAAAATGGAATTTTGGAGGGTTGATGGAGGAAGAAAGGTGAAGAAGTGCGTATGGAGGTGAGATAAGGGTGTGAGGAGGTCCATGACTTGGTGGAGGGAGTTGAGGAGCAATTGGATTCGTTTGAAGATGGAGGGAGCAATGATGCACAATAATGTAGAAATTAGGGCAAAGTGGGAAAATGTGGCAAATGAAGGGCAAGAATCTGAGTTAGAGGACGAAGAAGGTTGCGTTGATGGAGGAAGGAGAGGTAGGGATGTATTACAGGTGATATGCACACTATTTCTCAAAACTGATCAAAGAAAGACTAGAAAAACCAAAGATCTAACTATTTTGACCTACTTTGACTTAGAAACCAAAAATATGATGAACAAAAGTTTATTGGCAGCAATTCATGTAAAACAACTATGGAAACTAAGAAAGAACAAATTATAAACATGCAAGTACAACAGGTATCAACTTTCCTAACTAAAAATCTAACACTAGCAATTGCATGAAGAGGCAAAAATAGTGTTTTTGTGGCAGCGAGTATGCCTTGGTCTCAACTCATGGTCCCAAGGAGGGAGATATGAGATCAAGGATTTCTTGGTGGCATTTTTGAAGGTGTTTTCCTTTTCCAAACTATCAAATCAACTTGGAGCATGAAAAGCAACCTAAGTAACAAAACAAGATTTTAATCTAAATATCAGAAATTATTCTAAAAATGTAGCAACGACACATAAAAGTATATAAAGGAGGTACTGGGCACTTGGGTTGGGCCCAACCCCAAGAGCTACAACCTCCTAAGAGAGATTAGAGCTGGTGCAAAGTTGGATTCATCTTTATTGAGCAAGAAATAATAGTTACATCCCAAAAACTGTCCACAAGAAAAAGCTTGAACATGTGCTAAAATGCAGAGCTAACCTACTGCCTAAAAAAATGACTAAAATCGAACTACAAAATAGCTAACTGAAATGAGGCCCTAAGCCTTCTTATTTATACAAATTGAGGGCCCCAACAATCCTCCTAAACTTTAGGGACTTGGCTGCCAAAACTTGCAGTTAACAACAACTTTACTAGCCCTTGCTCCACTGCCCTTGTGATAATCGATGTGGTGGCCCTTGAACTCCGAGATGCTGGTGGAGAATTCAAGGTAAGGACTCATAAATGAAGGGGACACCTTCCTACAAATCCTCTCCACGTATTTGGCTGCCAAGTGCTCATTTAAACCTTTGATTTTGTCTCCAAATTGACCAAAAAGACTACATAAAGCACACATTAGACTTGTTGGCATAATGACTAACCCAATTCACTCTATTAGCATAATATAATAAAAAACATGCAATAAACTAATGAGAATGGTGGATTAAGTCAAATTACGAAGCTGAATGAGCCCATATAATTTCTCATTTATGGGGCTCATCATCACCCCCCTACTGAAAGTGTTGCTCATCCTCTGAGCAACTAATCTATCTCTTCATCTTTAATTTCTTTGAATTCCTCTCTCACATCCCAGGCTTCTGAGGTGATGTCCTCTTCTCGGTCATGAAACCATGTTTTTCTTTCTACTTCTTCCCACTGCCTATGCTCCTTTTCTTGTAGCAGTTTTGTTAGCGCCTCAACCTCAGCCTGCAGCTTGTCCTCTCTCTGTTGTTCATCAGATGTTTCCTTGTCTGCTGGAGGGCCTTCTTGCTGCTGCTATTCCGCTGTTTCCTAACCTATGGGAGAACCTTCCTGTAGTTGTTGTTTTTAAGAAATCTGTGTTATGACTGCCCTTTGAGTTTCCTGTAGAGAATTCTCAGCTTCCTGTAGAGCTGTCTTTGAGTCCATCATCTGAATTCTCTCTCTCCAAGTGAAGGTTTTTGGCTTCCTCGTTCATAGGTGATGGTTATCTTTGAAGGAGACTCCTCCTTTTGTTTAGTTGTGGTGTCCTCAATGATAATTGGCTCCTTTGACTGTGTTTGGGGTCTGCCTAATTTTATCTATGTGCTCCTCCTTGCTTTAAAGTACATGGAGGTTTACCTCTTTCTCTTCCTTTTTGGTTTTGGAGGTGTGCTTAAGGTGGCAAGTACGGATGCTGCCTCCCTTGCCTATATTTCAGGTGATTTCTCCTCTCGCTGTTCTTCTTCTCTGCTTCCTGTAGAATCCCCTGTGTTCGCTGTTTCTGGCTATGTTGCTGCTATTTCAGGATGTGTTTGCCCCTTTTGTTGAATGTTGTTTATGGTTCCCCCCTGGACTCAAGGAAGAATTCCTCGGCTATAAATATCAATGAGCACAAATTCCCAGTTTCAAGACTGTCATGACTCAGCTCTCAGCTATCTGGTTATGAAAGGAAGAGTTTTGCTTCTATAGACAGAGGACAGAGACCAAGTTTTCTTCTCAGCACACATTCAAATATGCAAATTTTAAAATTTTCATCCATAGGTTGGCTCTCATAGCTGCATATATTTTCCCTATGGAGAATTTAAAAAAAAAGGAAACTTGGAGGAGAATTTTGATGTAGAGAAACTGGGACACCCAGTGCAATACACAGGCAAACATTTTACTTCCAATTCACAGGCAGATTTTTCACTGATTTTCCAATCTCATGCCATGTTCAATTCACCACTTTGCACAAACAAATCATGTACAAAGAAGCTTCCCCGATCCTCCCTCGTTTTGAGCTTGCAATTTGTTGAAAATCCTAGGTTTTCTTTTTGCAAGGCTATTTTCTATGTTTCCTGTAGAAGCCTTCCTGTAGAACGAAACTGTGCTTCCTGTAGAGCCCAATAGGTGGGAAATTTAAAAAAAATGGCAGAAAGATCGAAAAATCAGGTAGGAATCTTGCAGAGGACCATCGGTTAGCTGATCTGGAAGTGGTGGACGCATGCTTCAGTTTTGAATGGCATGAAGATGAAGTGAACAAAGAGTGGTGAGAGTTTTAGCCGAGCATCGTTTAACTGCAGCGTGATTCGTGTGAGAATATGAGGTGGCCGGATGTGGCACTGGCCCCATGCAGACTGTAATTCTGTTATGAACTATATGTTCTCTTCTTGTTAATCACTTGAAATCAGTTGCACTGGAGTTCAAACAGCCAACACTACCTGTTTTTTAAATTTCACGTGAGTTGACTATACACGTATGCTGCATGATTTCCGGCTAAGCGATAGAGAACTGGACAAGGCACTATCAGGTTAACTTTGCTAGCTTCCTGGATTAATCCCACCATTTCATTCGTTTATGCACTTTTGAATCATATAGAGACAAATAGAGGAACTGGTTAGACACATACCTGTAAGTCGACGTGCTGCTTGGTCCTTTTTGCTACTACATGCTCATATTCCATTGTTGCATGCCTGGATCCTTTATGCTATAAGATTTTTGTTGTCTGATGTGTGGTTATTTTTATTGTGTAGGTATCCTCTGGTTGGATTTAAGCTGTAGAAGTCAGTTTCATCCTTCAGATTTGTACCTTCATGCCGCTGATGCTGGATTTTTGCAGGACAACAACTTGTTTTCTCCATAGCTCCCAAACGATAGATCAGATTGACCTGAAACTTTCTAAGCATTCTTCTATCATTGTTATGCACCTCCCATAGCAAAATTGTGGTCAATGGATGCACGGATATCGAGAAAAATTGAAAATAGTTGAAGATTACAGAGGTCAATTTCTCAGAAACCGTGCATCAAAATCGGTTGAAATTGCTTGGATATGTTACTATCACCCATATGCATCTCCCCATGAAACAGATTTTGAAACGAATGCACAGATATGGAGAAAATGCAAAAATGCTAAAGGTGATGGAGGCTGATTTCTTGGAAACCGTGCACCAGAATTAGCTGAAATTGCTTAGGCATGTTTCCATCATCCCTATACAAATCCCCATGTAACAATTTTTCAAATGGATGCACCGTTTTCAAGTTAGGAAAAAAAGAAATTTTAGCACCATGTATTTTTGCTTCAAAGCATTCTGTGGTTTTTTGCATAGTAAGAAAAAATGAGCTTGGGATGTGATGCAGGCATGGAAATGATGGAGGAGGAGTTTGAAGATTACAGGAGGATTTATGAATCCTTTAGGAAGCCATCATGTTCACCAAACAGCCTTTTAAAATCCATTTCTAGCTTCCTGTAATTTCTACAGGAACTTCCTATAGAACACACAGTTTTTAGGAAAGAAGCACAATGAGATGGAAAAAATAATGGAGAAGGGTGAGGGATGGAAACATGGATGTGTGCAGACCTCATGGACATATTCCCAGCCTTCGGGTCCTCTTCAAAGATCAATTTTGGCTTGTTTGTAGGCTTCCTGTAGAAGACACAGAACTTCCTGCAGAAGGCACAAAACTTCCTCTGTCTTTGTTTTGAGCGATCCTCCTAACCTGCAATGTCCTTGTTGCAACCTGAAATTATTCAATGGAAATTAGGTTTATTTTTCTTTTTCTCTTTTCTTCTTTCTTTTCCTCTTTTTTTTGAAAACAACTAGGGTGCCTCATGGAGCTTTTCACCCTAATTGCCTACCCTGGGCGCCTCCAATGGAGGTTTTCACCCAAGGATCTTATTCTTTTTTCTTTTCTCTTTTTTCCAACCCATTGACCGCCTCATGGAGGTTTTCAATCAATGAGCCAATCTGAAGTGCCTCCTAGGAGGTTTTCACCTTAGATTTTTATTTTCATCTTATTTTCATTTTTTTTTTTTTTTTTTTTTTTTTTTTATTTATTTATTTATTTTTTTATTTTTTAATTTTTATTCCCTACCCTACCTACTTGAAAACAAAATTATTTCAAGTATAAGAATACTTCCAATGGAGCCATGTGCACATCGATATTAGAGACAAAATGATGTGGAGGCTTGAAATGCATGCTTTGACAGCTATCCAGATTTCAGAGACCAAATGATTTGACTTTGAAGGGATCAAACATAACTGAGGAAGAGAGTAATGTTGTAACTTAGTGACTGTCTAGAACCATATCTCAATATAGCTCTAATATCCTTAGTCCTTTTGCTGATCTGGATCATTCTTCATTTCACCTTCTATCATGACCTTCTCATCTTCCTCTTTTTGCTGATTTTTCTCTTGAGTACATGGAGGATTTGATGGTAACCATGAGTGAACTCTCTCGATCTCTGATTTTGATGTCTTCTCTTCATCAAGTGCAGCCCATGGTTCTTTGATCTCCTCCTTTGAATCTTCTTTTGCTAGATGTGGTCCTTCAATGCTTTCAATATAACCTCTTTTTTGCAATACTCTTCCTGAGCTATGGTGAAGATCATTGAGCTCAAAAGGAGTCATTTGGACATGTTGTGCCTAGCTTTGCAATTCGGTTGAGCTATTCCAATGTGTGGGTTTGGAAATGGTGGTATGGGTAGTTGAGTGGGCGTGTATATTTGAGATGGATGTGGATGGGCAGGTGGTGGAAGCAAATGAGTGGGAGGAGAGTTGTACTGGGGCCTCCACCCCTAATGAGGTGCATTCCACTGAGGCTGTGGCTGAGCATAAGAGTGAAATAAATGAGCAACTGGAGAAGCATGGTATTGAGGAGGATACGACCAAGGAGGGGGTGTGGACCAGGAAGGATGAGTAGGGGGACCCCAAGAAGGCATGGAAGTGGCTTGATAGGGGTCGTAATAAGTCTGGGATGTCCCTTGCATTCCCTGCTGGTAGGGTATGGGTCCATTTGGCCTCCTTTGGTTCATATAATAGAGTGATTCAGTGGCTCCTTTGGCTCTCTAATATGCAACTTTAAGTCCAGGCAAAGAAGGGCATTGATTCGTAGGATGGTATTCTTCACAGACAAAACACACTTCTAGGGAGTCCATTGGACATTCGTTCTTAGGAGGTTTTCTAGTGCACCTAGGACAAAAGATGTCCAAAGCCCTCCCAGCTTCCTCTTGCTTCCTTTGGATCCACATGGTATCCAATTGCATGGCAAGAAAATGCCTCATATCAATCTTGAAATCTTCGAGCATATTTTCACATTCACCTTTTTCAACATAAAGGGATGAGTTGGAAGAAAAGGTACTTCTCCCAACATTTCTATTTTCAGCCATTTGCTCCAGAGGAATGTTTTCTTCTTCTTCTTCCCTTAAGGTTCTTCAAATATGTCTTGTTGTCCACCTAAGGGTTCTTTAATCATAGCCATCGAAGAAGAGAGAAGGTTGGCTGTGTGAAGCAATGGGGGTGTTGTGCAATCATTTTTCTAAATTACCTCTACTCCTACAAGGCATGAAAGGAAATCTTTATCTTTTTTTTTTTTTTTGCTTGTACCTACAAAACTAAAATAGATCGAACTGCAACTAACTAAAATCTATCTTGCTGAAATGAAAATGTGGAATTGGAATGAAAGTAGGAAATGACTAATCTATTTTGCTAAAATGAAATTGCAGGAACAAAATGCTAGGCTATGCTTGTGAAATTGAAATGCTAATCTACGCTTGCAGAATTGAAATTACGGAATTTAAATGCTACTCTACGCTTGCAGAAACGAAATTGCGGAATTGAAATGCTAATCTATGAAAGCAGGAAATGTCTATTCTACTTTTGTGGAAATGAAATTTCAGAATGGAAATGAAATAAACTACTTAGCAGAAGGTTGTAGTAGAAAATAGAAGAAAATCAACAATCACAAAGTACTCTGACGCTTCCCTGGCAACAATGCCAAAAAGATGGTGGGCCCCAGTATTGTAGCAATAATTCTACAACTCCTAGGGCTTCCTTCTTTACTTTTATCAAGCCGATAGTTCGTAACAAACTTGGAAGCAACGATGCTATATGCACAAGTACTAGCTCTTGCCGTGGTTGTCACTTGATCAGCTGGCACAAGTCCGCTAGGAGCTTAAGCCAACTTCTATGAGCTCTTATAATAAGCTTTTAACTGTGATGGATGGAAGCTAACTCAACAGAGGCTAATCTACTTGCAGAAAGAAGCAAAAAGCGGAAAGGAGATGCAAACCCTAGTTTTACCGACTAACCCTACTGGTGCAAGAAAAATGATGAAAGCTACAGAAAGGAATGCCATTGACTCTTAGAAAGGTAAAATGCATGTGACTAAGCTACTTCTGAAGTGAAATCTGAAAATAAACATCTTTTTGTATTTTTGAGTAAGTTGGCAGAATTATTGTGCATGTGATTTAACTGTTTTTGACTGTGCAGAGGTGGATTGGCGAAAGGAAATTCTTGCAAGAGGTTGGGAAGGTTAGAAGAGGGCTTAAGAGGTCCCTAGCACCCTTCCAAAGAGTTTCATAGTGATCGGATCTCAAGAAACCGCTTTCGTGAGCTTCTACAAGAAGTCTGCAGGAGTTCTACACGATGTTCTGTAATTTCTACAGGATGTTCCGAAAGGGAATTTTGGAGGGTTGATGGAGGAAGGTGAAGAAGTGGGTATGGAGGTGAGATAAGGGTGTGAGGAGGTCCAGGACTTGGTGGAGGAAGCTGAGGAACGATTGGATTTGTTCGAGGATGGAGGGAGCAATGATGCACAAGAATGTAGAAATTAGGGAAAAGTGAGAAAATGTGGCAAATGAAGGGAAAGAATCTGATTTAGAGGATGAAGCAGGTTGCATTGATGAAGGATGGATAAGCAGGGATGTATTACAGGTGATCTGCACACTATTTCTCAAAACTGATTGAAGAAAGACTACAAAAACCAAAGATCTAGCTATTTTGACCTACTTTGACCTACAAACCAAAAATATGATGAACAAAAGTTTATTAGTAGCAAATCATGTAAAAAAACTATGTAAACTAAGCAAGAACAAATTATAAACATGCAAGTACAACAAGCATCAACTTTCCTAACTAAAAATCTAACACTAGCAATTGCATGAAGAGGCAAAAACAATGTTTTTGTGGCAGCAAGTATGCCTTGGTCTCAACTCATGGTCCCAAGGAGGGAGAGATGAGATCAAGGATTTCTTGGTTGCCTTTTTGCAAGTCTTTTCCTTTACCAAACTATCAAATCAACTTGGAGCATGAAAATCTATTTTAATCATCAAAAGCAACCTAAGTAACAAAACAAGATTTTAATCTAAATATCAGAAATTATTCTAAGAATGTAGCAACAACACATAAAAGTATACAAAGGAGGTACTGGGTACTTGGGTTGGGCCCAACCCTAAGAGCTACAGCCTCCTAAGAGACATTAGAGCTGGTGCAAAGTTGGATTCATCTTTATTGAGCAAGAAATAATAGTTACATCCCAAAAGTTGTCCACAAGAAAAAGCTTGAAAATGTGCTGAAATGTAGAGCTAACCTACTACCTAAAAAAATGACTAAAATCAAACTACAAACTAGCTAACTGAAATGAGGCCCTAAGCCTTCTTATTTATACAAATTGAGGACCCCAACATTCCTCCTAAACTTTAGGGACTCGGCTGCCAAAACTTGCAGTTAACAACAACTTTACTAGCCCTTGCTCGGCTACCCTTGTGATAATCGATGTGGTGGCCCTTGAACTCCGAGCTGCTGGTGAAAAATTTGAGGTAAGGGCTCATAAATGAAGGGGACACCTTCCTACAAATCCTCTCCACGAATTTGGCTGCCAAGTTCTCATTTAAACCTTTGATTTTGTCTCCAAATTGACAAAAAACAATGCATAAAGCACACATTAGACTTGTTGGCATAATGACTAATCCAATTCACTCTATTAGCATAAATATAATAAAAAACATGCAATAAACTAATGAGGATGGTGTATTAAGTTGAATTAGGAGGCTGAATGAGGCCATATAATTGCTCATTTATGGGGCTCATCAATCACCCTTATATGAAATAGTTCTATTCTCCTCTTTTCATTTAGAGTTTCATTTTGCGATTCTAGAGAACTAGTGTTGGCAAGGGATTTTTTTTCCTTTTAATCCCATCGATGTGATTTTAGTTTCATCACCCAAATCGGTTCCAAAATCCTTGTTGTTGTTTATTTTTGGTTTCATTTCAAGATGAAGGTTCCAACAGTGAGCTTCATCGTGACCCTCTTTAGAACAGTGTTTGCATGCAATTTTCTCTCCTTTTTTGATAGACACATTTTTCTTTGCCTTTCCTTTGAAAGCCTTTTATTTTCCATTACTCTTAAATGGATTTTTACTACCTTCTTCTGGGGTGTTTTTCCCTCTTGCCTTAAAATGAGTGACTTGCAGACACACATAATCTAGATTATTGGGATTAAACATTAAGATTGTATGTCTAAGGTAACTGTGTAAACCCCCCTATGTACTTCAGCAAAGTGTCTTGTGATTGCAAATCTACACCTAACATCAAACACCTTTTTCTGAATTCTTGGGTGTAATCTTGCACAATTTGACCTTTTAGCTATCTAAAGTTTTGCCAATTCATGATGGCTTTCTGCATATAAGCTAGAGGATAGAATTGTCTTTTGATTGTAGCAATGAAATCATTCCAAGAAACAAAGATCTTACTGTGTTTTTTTAATCTCCTCTTAGGTCTTTGATACCCACCATACAAGTGACGCACCCTCCATTCTCAAGGAAGCTAACTGAATCTTTATATCATCCTCTTGAAGGTTTTGAATCCTGCAATAGACCTCCAACTGACGAATCCAATTACCAATTTCTCTGCATTCACTTCACCATTATACATGGGCAAATCGAATTTAACATCAAGTTTCTAAAAAGGTGATTTACCAGTCTCTTTTGAAAAATAATGATGAGTATGAGTAAGGGTTGTATTAGTGGAAGAGTGCGAAGATGCTTGTGAATAATAAGATGAAGAAAATGGTGGAGAGGGTGGAGTTTTGTCTCTATTCCCATTATCTCCTTTTCCATTACCTCCTCCTGAAGAGCTTTCTCCGTTGAGAGGTTTGGAACTTTCTCCTTGCAACCTGTTATTCCTCTCTTCATAAAGGACCTTCACCATCTTTGTCATATCAAAAAAATCCTTTCTGTAGGTCTTCTTATCTTCTGTCATGTTTGTAGGTTCTCCTTCATGAGATATGATCTCTGGAGTCTCAACTGCAACTTGAGACTGAACTGGTTTTGGAGATTGTGGCAACCTGTCTCTTCTTCCCCTTGACCCAACTTCAGGGCTTCCAACCAACTTTCCTTCACCTCTTTTGAGTTTTAACCTTGTAAGCATGACATAAACTTGAAAAAAATTAAATCCTTTTTTCACAAATCAAACCTAGTGCTCTGATACCAAATTGATTTGATTTAGTATATTAGTTTGCAATGCTAAGATATTCCTCAGATTATAAACAAATGATTTCATTGTGCTTAAGGATTCATCAATTTTTTGCAAGTGAAATGAAGATTTTTTATGTTAATCTTATGAGCAATTTAACATAAACTAGAAACTGAACAGCAGCATAAACATGTACGAACATCATCAAAAACACATTACAACAAGCACATGATAAAGGAGTTCACCCCTCCTGGGATATGTCTCCTTGGTCCAGTTTTCAGTGGCTTGGGCCTCTCTATTATGCTCAAAAGTGTAAAAATTTGTGTTTATGATGCTCAAATGCTTCTGAAACCTACTCCAATCAATCCAGAAAACTCAAAAATGGCTATCTAGCCTCTTTTTGCAACCAATTTGGTGGAAAATTGAAGAAGTTATGACTTCTCCTAGTTCTCCCACTATTCATTCCATAAATTGCTCCACATCTGACATGATCCTACAATTTTGCTCCAAAATCCGCTAACCAAGCAAGAATTTTGCCATGTGGCAGACCATAATCTGTCGGCACCAATCGTCCATCGCAAATCGCAATCGGTAGAGTTCTGTAGGCTGATGGTTTGTGAACAAGGCGGGAAATGTGTGCTTGTGATGTGGCGGACCCAAAGGGGGTATTAACCGGAACCGATAAACCTCTCACATACGAGGACTTATCGCATTTCGCAATTCAATGAATAATCGAGGTTTTGTATATGCAGAACTTTACGCCGTTGCAATTTTCGATTGTGATATCACATCGCAACCTGGTACTTGTTAGGGGTCGATTCTGTAACATTGACCCTTCATCGATCTGTGATTGTGATCCATCGCATCACGGCTTCGATTGTTTCTTGAAAACCTTCCCGCCTACCTTATCGTATCATACCCTTCCCTGTTTGGGGGCCGATTTCTAATGCTAACCTACCTGTGCTTGCAATTTGCAACATGTGAGGGCTAATGGTGGATTGCCACTTGGCGCCTCCTCATTTGCTGAAGGACCTTGCCACATCATCCAATCCTGTCATGTGAGAAAGTCAAACCTGAACTTTGACTTACTCTAACTTCTACATCCAAGCTCAAATTTGAGTGACGTTCCACTGTTGGAATCAAAATGATGAGCTTTTCAATCTGAAGCTAAGTTTATCAAGATTTTGACACTTTGATTTTTGAGCATAATTTTGAGCACCTAATCAATATAGCACCACATTTACAACATGTACATAGTACCACCTATACACAACACCACTTGTACAACGTGTACACAACACCACCTGCACAACATGTACACAACACCACTTACACCACATGTACACATCACCACATGTACATAGCACCACCTGCACAACGTGTACACAATACCACATGTACAACATATAAACAAAACCACTTACACACAACACCACATGTACACAACACCGCATGTAAAACATGTACATAGTACCACCTGTACACAACACCATAGGTACAATGTGTACATCACACCACATGTACACAACACTGCATATACAACATGTACACAACATCATATATACATAGCACTGTATATACAACATGTACACAACATCATATATACACAACACCGCATATACAACATATACACAACATTGCATATACAACATGTGCACAACACCATATGTGCATCCGGAGACCACATTGTCTCTACTGAGTAACCTAGGATCTAGTGTATTTCCCACACCTTATTGCATGCATCCACAATCCAAATTTTAGTATGTGGCTCTTCCCACTATCCATGCTTGTTCCAACATGTCGCAGATCACATTGTTTTCATTCTTTTGTTGTATCCTTTAGCATTACATGTTCATAACGTAAACATAGACATAGTATAATGCTATGAAACCAGCTCAAGAAGAGATAGAAAAGATAGATCAATGCCTTAGAATTCAGCCTCTTCAAGGGGGAAACCTTCTTTACCTTACATAAACGAACAATTCTTGGATGATACAAATGAAAAGACCTCCTTTCTATATATAGGAGTCTAAGGGGTCATAACATAATCAGAGCTGACATAACAATAATAACAATAGTGGGCTTCTATGGGGCACAATAGTAACAATATGGGCGCTACATGGGTAAATCAATATAGTAAGTGGGTTGTACTAATAACAATAAGGGGTTACACTAGTAGTATAGGGGCCTAACATGCCCCTCTCCTTCAAAAAGTGTTGTCCTCAACGCTTGAGTAGTTCTTGATGCTTCTGTATAAAATTCTTGTCCTCCCAAGTGGAATCTTTAGTGGGTAAGTTCTTCCACTTGATGAGATACTCTGAAATTGATTGATTTAGTAGCTGTCAGGTTCTTGTTTCTGTGACTGCTCCAGGTTCCAATATTATTTTTCCTTCCTCTTCAATTTCTGGCAATATTGTTTGAATTTGGATCTTTTGCAACTTTTGAATAAGTGGCCATACTTATTTTTCCTTCTTCCATTCATCCCTTGCTTCATTTATCCAATTTGGTTGGATAATATAAATAGCAAAAAACAATGCTTCCACATCGTCGTCCTTGAAGAGTCTTCCCATTTGGTATGGTCGCCATTTTTTAAGTGCATGTAGTATTGCCAACATTTCCTTCTCATAAATGGCTTTCTTGAGATGTAGCAGTAAAAATACCCAATCACCTATATCAAAACATTTTTCACTACGATGTTGATCTACATGTTGTTTCGTTTGATTTGGCACCGAAGTGGCGTTATCCTTTAAAAGATGGAGAACTTGTTGTTGATGCTCAATGTGATCTTTCACTGCTTGAACCTTTTTCTTCTTGATATGTCCTTCTATCTCTAGAGTTTGAGGAGTGGTAATTTCTTCCCATCCTTTACAAGATATTGTCGGATTAATTTCTTGATGCTCGATGTGATCTTTCACTTCTTGAACATTTTTCTTCTTGATATGTCCTTCTATCTTGATAGTTTGAGGAGTGGTAATTTCGACAATGAATTACAAGATATGGTTGGATTCATTTCTTCTTTCTCGATGTTATCTTTCACTTCTTGCACCTTTTTCTTCTTGATATGTCCTTTTATCTTGAGAGTTTGAGGAGTGGTAATTCT
>APFE031007537.1:0-17816 GCA_000404065.3 Pinus taeda | reverse complement strand
CACCATGTAGATCAAAATATTTCTCCATCTGAAGTATCCAATTTACCGGATCCTTGCCATCAAACTTCCTCATCTTACTTTTTCTTGATTTTAGGAGCTCGATCTTGAAACGAATGTAACTCTCTACTTTCAGATCTTTAAGTTCTGAAATTGCGACCCATAGTAGCCCTCTGTGTCCTCTTTCCAATGCCACCAGTCTGATCCAAATTGGATTCTCCAACGAAGAGTTATGTGAAATCTCCCACAGTGACCTGATTATAGACTAGTTTAGTAGAGCAAACTTGTACGACATGCCATGAGTCACTGTTTCGACTTTTGGCTCTAAAAAATATATAAAAGAAACTATAGTCTGTCCTATTTTTTTAACTTCTTACGAAATTTCAATACGATGCTCAGAGAGAAAGTTATGACGATTTTCCCCAGGTCACCTATTTGGAATGTAATTCAGGAGTCTGCAAAAATACCACATTCCTCATATCATATCTCCACAAATGTAGTGCAAAAGGCTCTGAAATTCGGATCCAAGGTCCAGTGTGATTTCGTCTCAAATGGGTTTCTTTTTTCACTTCTGAAACGTCGCAGAAGAAAAGTTATAGTGAAAATGCCACGATGACCTGTTTGGAGCAGCGAAACCCTAGAATCCAAAGCTCTGATATCAAATGTTATGAAACCAGCTCAAGAAGAGATAGAAAAGATAGATCAACGCCTTAGAATTCACCCTCTTTGAGGGGGAAACCTCATTTACATTACATAAATGAACAATTCTTGGATGATACAAATGAAAAGACCTCCTTTATATATATAGGAGTCTAAGGGGTCTTAACATAATCAGAGCCGACATAACAATAATAACAATAGTGGGCTTCTATGGGGCACAATAGTAATAATATGGGCGCTACATGGGTAAATCAATATAGTAAGTGGGTTGTACTAATAACAATAAGGGGTTACACTAGTAGTATAGGGGCCTAACATATAAGCAAATAATATCAAACCATGTCCACATTATATTGACCTCATAGATCTGTCAGGCCTACTTTTCCCACTTGATTCATCATAAATCAAAAACTTCTTCATGTCATTCACCTAAATAAGTAATCATTCCTCCACAAGAATGATCCTTGATGACCTTTTCAAACAATGACATACATACATACATGTATACATATAAACATTAGTATAAAGCATCATGATCCCTTGCGACCTTATTAGAAAACCACATACGTAATACATATATACATATATAGAAATTGGCATAATTATAATCACAATACAATTACCATATATCATAAGGTCAACGTTAAGATAACTTCCTTTATCTGTGCACAACCTACATAACATTGAGAACAACAATTCCCAACACAACCAAGGCGTTTGATGCCTCAAATCCATTCACTTTGCCTTTCCTAATACCTTTCTCACAATTGTCCTCCTATCATCCATTTACACCAATGGACCCAACCAATTAAATTGGTTATCATATTATTGCCTTTAGCTTCCCTTATACATGCATTGGGCTTCATCTGGGTCTTACATTACCTGTTGGGCTTCATTCAATTCTTCCCAAGCTCCATTAACTTTCTCTTTCCCCAACAAATTCCCAAGACCCTCACAAAATAAAAGGCAATAAGAAGAAACAAATAATAAGAAAACCATGAAAATCCAATAGCAATATGACACCACAAAGAAACTGGCATGGTTATGCACTAGACATAAGAAAAACTACATAAAAAGCACAAACAAATCACAAAGCATTGAAAGCATAAAACTAGAAACAAACACCATGACTCATTCCCCATGGCTTCCCAGTACTTCCAAGGGAAAGCTCAACCCAAGCCTTCTTCAAGATTTCATGGTAGTCTCTTTTTACATGCAATTCCCAACATCATACAACCATAAACACACAATTGTTAATGCATAAATAAACAAAACAATGTATCGGTTACTTTACCTTATTGTACCCAACACACTAACCTATAACTGAACACATACATATATCATCTCTCAAGGGACTCCAATTCTCTTGACAAATCCATCTATAACTGGAAACCACATGCTATACATGTCAAATACATGTTCATGAACATAGCACGTATCCACATACTGTCAGACAAAATCAAGGTTAAGAAGACTTACTGCATTCTGTAACAACCACAATTTTAAAATTTGCAACTAATTATATCAATTTATGCAATTAAGAATCAACACACAATTATTCAACTAATTAGCATATAATTTCGTAAAACATGAGCAAAGATGACTTACCTGTAGTGACGATATTCCTTACTTGTGATTTCGAAGTTGAACACTATTGAATCCCGCTAACCGCAACAAAGTTTTGGGGACGACTCTCCACCCAACAGTAGGATCAGTTGCACATAATCTTTCTACAACTGTCCACCCTTGCGCCCTCAATCAACGTACTACTGACAGAGAATCATTTATCTCACAACACTTTTCTCCTAAGAGACAAATCTCCACCCAACCGTAGGCTCAGCTGCACACAATCTTTCTACAACTGGTCACCCCCGAGCCCTCAATCAATGTACTACTACCATAGAATCATTTGTCTCACAACACTTTTCTCCAAAGAGAATGGAGGAAGGAATGATGAATCTCATCTTCCTCGTTGCCTATTAAATAGACCAAAAAATGGAAAGGGGTCTGCACACGCACATTCCATGTGTCAACATGAAATTTTTATTTATTTATTTTAAGTTTTACTTAATTTAATATTTCTCTTAATTTAACTCTTTCTTATTTTATTCCTTTTTACTTTTTGTTAACTTGATTTATTTTTACTATTTTTATAGTTTACTTTTATAATATATTTATTTAGAACTCGAGTTTATTATTTACTATTTATTTATTTATTATATCTATTTACTATTATTCTATTTTATTTATTTATTTACAATTATTATATTTTCTTTATTGTTTATTATTTATTTACCATTATTCTATTTTCTTTATTGTTTATTATTTATTTACTTATATTTTAATATTATATTATTATTATTATTATTAGAGGACGTTACATACTCCCCCTCTTTAAGGAAACTTCATCCTAAAGTTAATTTGAAATTATTTAACATTTTGTTTTATTTATTTATTTATTACTTCACATTTGCCTTGCACCCTATGTTGAACTAGTATAACCAGCAAGCATCGAAAGTTTTCACAACTCCCGAGAAATCTCAAGGAATCTTTGTCCTTTTTCCCACTTTCAGAACCAGGCATAAACCTCATCGATCTATACCATAGCCCAAGGTTGGCCCCAAGACTCGTGCCTGGCTTAGACCTCATCTGCCCCAAGACATGCACCCAACTCAATAATCCTTGCAAGAGTACTCCAGGCATCTAGAAAGGATGGCCCACTTCCTCCACACACTAATGTGGACAACCCCAGCCATCGAAGTCCTTACACCCCCACCAGACTTCAGCGTCCCAATCCAATATCAGGCACTTGGCCTCCTCAAGATGGTCCCATAGCCTCTCAAGAGCTATCAATTAAGAGAAATGCAAGACACATGAACAATTAGCATGTGTAGTGTTGATTGGGTATGTCGCCAACACATATGGTGTTTCATATTCTCCCTCACAAGTATGGGCTCCCACGAGATCATCAAATAACCTGATTCTCTCAACCCATTTGTGGAGTTCTTGTTAATCACCATATCTCAACATGCAACAAATGCATTAGTTGTGATCATAGTATCATAGAAAATAATCCACATGCCAAGCCTTGCATGTCATCATGATAACATAACATCATTGTCAATCACCAAGTTCTGAATAGTAAAGAACTACGTGCTCATGGATGTCATAAAATCTACATGCAATTACCACATGCTTTCCATCATAATATCCTTATAAGTTATAACATCAACATATCAACATCAAATACATATCATCTCATAATAAATAAACCACATGTGAATATACCTCATATCATAACATCATAATCCCTATGCATATCATATTCATCATGAGTATACATCATCATTATCATAACAACTAAATAAATAAGAACCACATGTGCATCATTATTCTCATACCATCCAATCATGAAACATTGTCACAACATTATACTTCAACATTCGTATGTTGATATAACAATAACTAAAACCATAACCTCATACATAGTACCATAAGGTATCAATAAAATTTAAGCATTTAGACATGATTCAAATGTTCAATTTTTTATTTTATTTTTTTTCCCTTTCTAAAAATCATCTTTACTAATTTATTTTTCAAACATTTTACAATATTTTTATCTTTAACCTATACCTTATTCTCCTTAAAAATACCCTCATCAAGCATATATCTTTATCATATATAGTTTTAAATATTAAAAAACATATATAAATAGCTTTTCCATACTATTAACCAATATTTTCCCGATATAAATAAGTGATATACATTTTTTTTTTATGTTATACTTTTCTAAGTGAGCTTAAATCGATTGCAAATTCCCCGAATATTTGGGAATCCGACGGACATGGACGTGGTCAAATATAGTTTGAATATTATAAAACATATATAAATAGCTTTTCCATACTATTAACCAATATTTTCTCGATATAAATAAGTGATATACATTTTTTTAATGCTACACTTTTATCGGTGAGTTTAAATCGATTGCAAATTCCCCAAATATTTGAGAATCCGACGAACATGAACACGGTCAAAAAATTGACCGTGCTCATGTCCGTCGGGTTCCCGAATATTCGGAAAATCTACAATCGACTTAAAGATGACCTACCTTTACATATATTGTAAAAATTATGATACTACCAATATTAATCAAGATAATTATATTTATATAATTTATTTATGCTACAACAATAAGATTTTGGTATAAAATTTTGTCAACAATACCATATTAATGAAATCTTTTTACTACTAATATTATAAAATTACCTCCAGTGCCTTGATCGATGTATTCATGAGTTACTAGGTAAAGAAAGTGCCTTGACTAATGTATTCATGACTTACTAGGTAAAAAAAGTATTGCAATAAATTCACCTTTTATATTTAGAAAAATTGTACCCAAAAACTATTTCTTTTTATTCACACCCAAAAAAAATTATTTACTTTAAATAAAAAGCATCTCCAACATGCATGACCTTATTTTTTTTCCATTACATAGTCTTTCTCAATAAGATTAATCAAACTTGAGAAAAATTCTAATCAATGCAGGCTTATTTTTAATAAAATTATCTGAAAAAGATTTTAACATATTACTTTGATTTTTAAACGGACCAAACAAAGTGGAAGAAGAGCCTCAATATGTTTAGGATCCAGACATCAACACTGATGGGTTTGACTTATCTTGACCTTTCGGAGGTCGTTGGTACAAACAAGAATACCCTACCCAATTTTACGATTCAAAATAAGGTTACACACTATGATAATATATGTGAATTTTTTTTCGTTAACCTGACCATATACTTCCACACTCATTCTGGATATGATAGCTCTCCAATGGTGGGTCTCTCTAGGGAAACTTGCCTTCTTTCTTTCTTATTTTCACCTCTCTTTAAATCATGGCAGTTATAACAAATATCACATAAAAGACATCTCACCAAACTCAAATAGGTCCATGAGTGATCTTTTTTATATTTATTATTATTTTTTTACCAAAGTTCTCCTCATAATTAGTAAGTGAAAGGTAAAATATGTTCGGGGAGATATTTGAATCTCACATAATTACTAAGTGAAAGGTAAAATATGTTCTTGGAGATATTTGAATCTCACATGGTGAATGAAACTATAACTCTAACAACACACCTAAAACAATATAAAACACATCGTGAAGTGTGTTGATTTCGCAACAATTATATAAAACTTTGATAGGAGTGAGACTTGGTTTATATTATCTTAATTACATCATTAATATTACCTAATACTCCATTAATAGTACCATTAATATATAATAGGAATATATCTATTCATATATGTATATATGAAAAATGTTTAAATTTTATTGATATCTTATAGTACTATGTATGAGGTTATGGTTTCAGTTATTGTTATGTCAACATAAGAATGTTGAAGTATAGTGTTGTGACGACGCTTCATGATTGGATGGTATGAGGATAATGATGCACATGTGGTTCTTATTTATTTAGTTGTTATTATAATGATGATGTAGACTCCCTATGCATCTCATATCCATACTCATGATGTATGCTCATGATGAATATGATATGCATAGGGATTATAATGTTATGATATGAGGTATATTCACGTGGTTTATTTATTATGAGATGATATGTATTTGATGTCGATATGTTGATCTTATAACTTATGAGGATATGATTGTGGGAAGCATGTGGTAATTACATGCAAATTTTATGACATGCATGATCATGCAGTTCTTTACTATTCAGAATGTGGTGATTAACAATGACGTTATGTTATCATGATGACATACAAGACTTGGCATGTGGATTATTTTCTATGATACTATGATCGTAACTAATGCATTTGTTGCATGTTGAGATATGGTAACTAACAGGAACTCCACAAATGGGCTGAGAGGGTCGGTTTATTTAATGATCTTGTGGGAGCCCATACCTCCGAGGGATAATATGTAACATCATATAGGCTGGGGACATACTCAATCAACACTACATATGCTAGTGGTTCCTTTGCCTTGTATTACTCTTGATGGATAGCTCTTAAGAGGTTATGGGACCATCTTGAGGAAGCCAAGTGCCTGATATTGGATTGGGATGTCGAAGTCTGGGGGGGTGTAAGGACTTTGATGCATGGGGTTGTGCACCTTAGTGAGTGTGGAGGGAGTGGGCCATCCTTTCAAGATTCCTTGAGTACTACTACATGGAGTACTGAGCTAGGTGCCGACCTTGGGGCAGATGAGGTCTGAGCCAAGTGCGAGCCTTGGGGCCAACCTTGGGCTATGGTACAAACCGATGAGGCTTATGCTTGGTTACTAAAGTGGGAAAAAGGACAAAGATTCTGTAACACCCTCCTCCTACATCTACCTAAGTAACCATGCAAACCAAGTAAACATGCGACGAGAGGATACTATGATTGGATTAGACCTCCTATATGACCTTAAAGAAGTGGAATCGACTGAACACATCAACCAACCTATCCACATCAGCAATAGAACCCTCAAGAGACATGTCAGCCACTTAGACATCATGTCCCTGGGTCTCAATGATGTTCTGGATATCTTAAGCCTCAGTCGCTCTCACAAGCTTGTCTGCCAACATCCAGAGACCCAATTTGCCAGTATTATGCCAGTGACCCTAGGATTTGAGCCACTTTTTCAGGCCCAGAGCCCAAGTCACTACGCAAAATAGAATGATAACTTAAGATCATTCAAAGAACGGGGAAGCAATGATGCAAAAGCAATAAGTTAAACAAGACCTTAAGCAAACCCCTACTAGCCATGCCAGGTATTTCGTCAAACATATCATCAACATGTAACCTACAAGTGTAAACAACAAAATTAAGTGTAGAGATCTCATACTTATCTGAGAATCGTTATGAACCATTTTTCCCTCATGGAATTTGTTGCATTATCATCTATTAGGTCATAGATACATTATCCATTCATTTACAAGCAAAAACATTTTGAGATCCATACATAGTTGTTTTCATAAAACACACATATAACCAGCATAATAACAACATAAATACTCATGAAAGTACATCTGTATAGACCACATATAATCCATCAAAATTCTCGCATAAATACAAGGATAAATAACCTTTTGTTAATGATACAAAAACCAAACTTGGGATGGGACTTCCACATTCCACCCAACCATAGAATGGTTGGGCCAAATCTCTCTTCATCCATTCACCCCTGTGTCATATTCTTAGCATGACTGTGGGACTCAAACCAAAAGAACCAACCATGGCATACCGAGGCTAAACCACCTCACCCTCATCAATGGAAACCAAGATTTACCATAATCCATCCTGGGTGACGCAGGGAAAACCCTTGTGATGCCCAGAATCTCAAGCTGTTCAATGCACACACGCATACATCAAAACTGTCCCTATAAAATTTCCTTTTGCTGGCAATTTGCATTACACTTCAATTTGCGGAAGTATGTGATATTGGTTCAGGGTCAACTTGCAACGGAAAGAACCTCACCTACCATGCAAATTCTCTTGCATCTCAGCTTCAAAATTACAAAGTCACCCACTGTCTCTATCATGCGGAAATTTTTATTTAAAACTTAAATAAAAAATGCAACTCACTATCGACACTCCTTTAATCGAAGGCCACAGTGTAATTGCCAATTACATTCTAATTCCCACACCCATTCTGTTCAAAATAATCAACCCAAATATTTAACTCAAAACCTGTTCATTTGCTTACCTTTTTCATCTCTTTTCAACACTGTGTATAATCTGTTGATCACAGAGATGGCGCCTTTTTCAAACGAAATTGGCTTGCGCTATATCACACAATAAATGGTAGCCTTCACATGCAAAACGATGTGGCCAGATTCTACATTACCTTTGATAAACTGCTTCACTGGTTTACAACAGAACGTTCCAATGACACGTTCTCCTTTACTCCGATCACCCTTTGTTTCAAACAAACACTGTCATTAAACGTGGTTTTCACTTCACGTTTTTCATTCCACCTCTACGCCTTTCAGAACGCCTTCAGGATTTGCTGCTGTCCATATAAGCTCAATTTGATATTACTGCCATCTTATTACAGATCGACACCTTGCCAAATTGAATAGCTGATCGATACGCTGCCACTCATTCATTCCTTTCTTTTCACCCAAATGTTTAATGTACTCAATATGAAAGCCAATCAATACAACAGGATCTTAATCAGCTTACGCCTTTAACAGAGAATTAACAAAATTTCCAGTTCGCTCTGGTATGAATTCTCAACATTTCTGCTTTTGAACTTCGTAATTATCATATCAACAATCATTACCGCAAATGAGATGTAATAAACCAATAAACGCAACCAGACTTGTGTACAGTGCCTTGACTTCGTATTAATCCACAATTCATTCAAATCGACTCTTATTAAACTCAAGTTTCACTCCATAACACCACAGAAAGTAATAAAATCTTAGATCGACTTTAAACCCCAAATCCTACTGTATCAAAATCGAATGTGAAATATTTCCAGCATTCTACTTTACACAATATGCTTGGCGCTTCAATCAACCCAATGCATTTCCATCACATAGATCTATACAAATTGTCATTCGATTTACACACAACATAATTGCATTCATAATGTTCAGGAAAACAAAACAGAGCCTCGCCCTGGCAAACTGCTCCAAGGAAAGAACACTGTTACACACTCTCACACTCTCTCCCTCTCCACACTCCCTCACAATCTCCCATTATATAAGAAAAACACAATTGATACAAATACATGGTTTCATGAATCAATTCTGATTCTGAACCAGAAATCTCTCAACCTCTCCTAAAAAATCTCTTCAATCCCACTCTTTTCTAAACTAACACTAAATAAAGCTTTTAAAATCTCTCATACTTTATTCTAGTCAAATAAATCCAACTATTTGGCCTGATCTCCATACAAGGAGAATCACTCAGCCACCTATACCTTTTTCTCAATAAATAAACATTTTCACATATTTAAACAAATAATTTAATTAAATTATTTTCTTTCAACCCCTTGCTAGTCACAACATGTGACCATACTATCACATTGCTGACTAGGCCTGAATGCTCCTGCATCACTGGGTCACTAGGCCAACACGATGAACACATAAAAACAGGCTTTACCGTGATCTCCACCATATCACTAGGCCAAAGAGGCATGGATTCCACCAGAGTTGTCCACTACACTGTGAGGAATTTTCATGTCTCCTATTCTCTCAATATTTATCGCAATCTAAACCCATATCACTAGGCCCTAAACCAAGACCCACTCTCCAAGATTACCGCATATACCAAACCCGGGATTACTAGGCCCAATGAAGAGCAAACCACCTCTTAGCTTTACCGTATATCCTACCATTCACTAGAAAGGATTCTTAAGCTCACCAACACAACACAATCATGGCTTTACCGCAACCCACAGTCTGGCTCAGGGGTCACTAGGCTAGTAGCTTTACCGTGATCCACATTCTAGTTCAAGGACCACTAGGCCATGTGCTCTATCATTCGGAGATCCACCCCACTCAGTTTAGAATCCACTTAGCAATCCAACTCAACTAAAACATGAGAACCCCATCACACCATGGTTATCCGAAAATGGAAAGGCTAGGTTCAAAACACTATTACCCCTAGCAAAACCCATGCCACAACAACAAAATAACCACATGCAATACCATGCATACCAAATCTAGAAAGGAAAATACACATGCAAATTGATACCTACAATGAATCCTGTTGTAGTTGCTTGATCCTGTCCTTCCCTGCTTGATATTTGCTTCCTCTTGCCTTCTTTTCCTTTCTTTCTCCAATTCCAAAATGCTCCAAGAAAAATCTAAGTGTCCAAGAGTGAAAGAGAGAGAGAGAAAATAATGAGAGAGCTCCAAAACTCAACTGGCAAAAGTTTTCCAATTGATCCTCAGAAGCCTTTTTAAGAATGGGGCCTTTATTTTCTTCATTTTCCATTATTTTTGTTCAATTTCCTCCTCACATGCAACTTGTGACCTTTCACCTTCCTTTTCTCCTAATTTCCATTATTTTCATAAATAAATGTGTCAAAAATGTCATTTTGCCTTTTCAAAGCCTTAGCCATTGCCTTTGCCAATTTCCTTAGCCATAAAAAACCAAATGAACACCCTCTAGTATGTCTTGCCCAACACTTAGCTTGGAATAAGTGTCACATCAATCGTGGTTATTATTTTTCCTTTATTTACTTTTATTACATGGAATTTTCACCAGGGACGTTACAGAACCCTCCCCCTTGGGGAACAACGTCCTTAGTGTTAGACCACACCAAGACCTCAACAAAACCACTATAAAGAAAACATACTACCCATGGAGCTTTATAAATTAGCTCGATGTAGTATTTACAATGATCACCCTACTGAAAGCAAACCAACATAACAACATAAAACATGACATCATAGTGACATGACACCCATACCGCTTATTGGAGCTTTATAACATAGCTCATGGAGATATTTACATCCATATACATATGTACATATACCAAAATCATGAAAACATATACCGGAACATATACCAAGACATACATCCGAACACCATACCAAAATTGATTTGCCTCGACTGGCAAACAAGGAAGGATACAAAGCCTGCATCTGATCTATCATCTCCCACGTAGCTTCATTGGGCCCAAAGTGCTTCCACTGCACTTTAACTTGCTCAATTGCTCAGTTCCGTAGCATGAGCACCTCTTTCTGCAATACAAATTGAGGCTCCGACTAGAATTCTCCATATGGTTCCACCTATAATGCAGACTAGTCGATCACATGATCAACATCCTTAACATACTTCTTAAGCAATGATACATGGAAAACATCATGCAATTTCACTATCATAGGAAGTGCAAGTCAATAGGCTACTGGTCCAATCCTCTCAATGAGACTGAAGGGTCCACAAAATTGTGGTGCCAGCTTGCCACATGATCCAATTCGCAGGGAGCTCTTCTTCGGTTTAATGTGGAAATACACCTGTTCTCCAAACTAGAACTCCTTGAACAACCTGTTCTGATCTGCATAGTTTTTCTGCCTATCCTATTCTGCCTTCAGATTTTTCTTTATAACCTGCATTTCCTATTCTATGTTTGCCAATATCTCTAGTCCAATTAACACCCTATTAACCAGATCACTCCAACTGACAGGAGTATTGCAACTCTGCCCATACAATGCCTCAAAAGGACTCATCCTCAATGGCTCCTGATAATAGTTGTTGTATGCGAACTCTATAAAGGGGAGATATTCTTCCCACTTTATTTGTTGATGCATTAGATACGTCCTTACCATGTCCTCCAATATCCTATTGACCCTCTCTATCTGTCCATCTGTCTGCGGATTATAAGTCATGCTAAAAGCCAACTCTGTGTCGAAAGTTGCAAATAACTCCTTCCAAAACTTGGAAGTGAACTTTTCATCCCTGTCTGACATGATTTTCTTTGGAACACCATGCAACCTAACCACATCTCTTATGAATTCTTGTCCCACATCGGTAGCTGAGAATGTAGACTTCACTGGAATGAAGTGTGCAACCCTTGTCAACCTATCCACAACAACCATGATGGAATCATGTTGTCTCACTTTCTTAGGCAACCCTGTGATTAAGTCCATGGAAATGACCTCTCATTTCGACTCTAGAATCTCATTTCGACTCTGGAATCACATTCGCCTGTAGCAGTCCACCTGGATGTTTTCACTCTGCCTTCACTTGCTAATAATCAAAATATCTCGCCACAAACTCTGCTACATCCCTCTTTATATTTGGCCAATAATAATATCTCTTTACTGTTGTTAGTGTCTTCTAATAATCTGGGTGACCTGAATAAGGTTTCACATGAAACTCTCTCATGATCACCTTCATGAGCTTGCTTCTATCTGGCACATATATTTTGTCTCTTAATCTTACCAATCCATCTATTGTAAGATAATAATCCATATCATGTGCACATGTGTCTGTACCTATACCGCCACCTGTACTTGTACCACTACATGTACATGTACCCACACCTGCACATGTACATATAACATCACATGTACCTATACTAGTACCCTGCTGCAACCTATGCACAATCTCCATATACATGACATCCTACTGACCTACTTGCAAGATCCTATCCTATAAGTATGTCCCCTAGGAGCTCACAACTGTGAAGTGATTTACTTGTGCCTGCCTACTAAGAGAATCTGCCACTTTGTTCTCTTTACATTTGATGTACTTGATCTCAAAATCAAACTCACTAATTGTGGCCAACCATCTAGCCTTCCTCGTGTTCAGATTCGGCTGGTCAAACAAATATCTCAACCCAATATGATCACTCATAAGTACAAACCTCTTGCCAAGAAGATAGTGTCCCCACATCTTCAATGCATGTATGATTGTTGCTAACTAAAGATCATTTGTCAAGTAGTTATGCTCATGATCGTTTAGTTTTCGTGACTAATAGCATTCCACCTGCCCATCTTGCATAAGGACTCCACCAAGTCCTCTCTTTCAAGCATTTGTGCATACTAAAAACTCTTTGTTTGAATCTGCAATCTGCAGCACTGGTGCATGTGTCAACAACTGCTTAAGCTACCCAAAGCTAGCCTCACACTCCTCTGTCCATTCAAACTTCTTAGCTTTCATCTGCAATGATGTAATAGGATAAGGAATCTGCGAGCAGTTCCTAATGAACCTCCTATAATTGTCTGCCAACCCCATGAAATATCTCACTTCATCCACACTCTTAGGAGCTACCCACTCCATGATGGCTCTTATCTTCTCTGAATCTACTGTAATTCCCTCCTTGGAGACAACATGCCCCAAGTAATGTACCTCACTCTGAAAGAAACTACACTTGTTGAGCTTAGTGCACAATTGATGCTCTCTCAACGACCTCAACGATGTTGCTAAATGTTCGGCATGTTCTTCCTCATTTTTAGAATATATCATCATATCATCAATGAACACAATAACAAAATTATCCAAATATGGACACAACACACTATTCATCAAGCACATAAATGTAGCTAGAGAATTAGTTAAGCCAAATGGAACTACAAAAAACTCATAATGCCCATACCTGGTCCGGAAATTTGTCTTATAAATGTCCTCCTCTTTGATGTGTACCTGATGGTATCTGGATCTCAAGTCAATCTTCAAAGTTGCTCCCTTTAGTTGATCGAACAAGTCATCAATCCTCAGTAAAGGGTACATGGTCTTGATGGTCACTTTGTTGAACTGCCTGTAGTCAATGCATAATCTAAGAGTTCCATATTTCTTCTTCACAAACAAGACCAGTGCACCCCAAGGTGATACACTTGGCCTAATGTATCCCTTGTCCATCATTTCCTTCAACTGCAGCTTCAAATCAAACAACTCTAGTGTGCTCATCCTGTAAGGTGTTTTTGATGTTGGAGTTTCCCCTAGCACTAAATCGATATAAAATTCTACCTCCCTGTGAGGTGGAAACTCTGTAATGTCCTCAGGAAATACATCCTGAAACTGCTGCAAAACTGGGTACCTACTCAACACTTCTGCGTCCTCAATCTCCTTGCCCTTATCACTAGAAATGTGCACTACAAATAACATACACCCTTTCCTGTGAGTACCCTTTTCTTTCATAGTTATCACCATCCTAACTGATGTGGCTTTCTTCTTACCCTGCAAGACTCTCGGTTCTCCATTGTCGTCAACACACTCAATGGCTTTGTCATAACAATCTACCTTGGTTCTATGAAAATACAACCAATTCATGCCCAACAACATAATGTATGATCCCAACAGTAATACATTCAAATATGCAGCAGTAGGCATACCATTTAAATCAAATGTATAAGCTCTTACCCAATAATGAACTCGCTTCTTTGTACATGTATCCAACTACACTAACCAAGACTCTGTATGCAACTCTTTACTCGAACCACACTTATCCAACAAGTCATGACTAACATAGCTATAATTAGATCCAAGGTCAATCAAAATAGAAATAACTTGGTCACAAAGCTTACTATCCATTTCAATGATATATGCATGGTGTTCTACCTGTCTGTTGTCCACTACTACATAGATATGAGGAATTCCCTACCCAACATCCCCAACAGTTTGTGCCTCCTACGCACTATATATATGAGGCCTACCACCCTGATTTTGTGGACAATATCTCTTAAGGTCTTTCTTGCCACATGTTTAACACTCCAACTGACCAGTACCAACACCTCTATGTTGCTACTGCGACTCATGTCCCTATCTAGCTGCATTAAATCTCTTTTGCGGTGCCACGTTCTCTTTCTCATGTACATGTTGAGGCCTTGTCCTCTTAGGCTGCCATGTACCGTTAACTTTGTCTTTTCACTTCCATCTTTGTTGAGATTCATTCTTACGCTTTGATTATTTATAGCAATCATTTAATTTCCCAATTACTTCCTCAAGTGACCGAGGCTTATCATACTCAATTTGATCTCTAAATGCTAATTGTAAACCACTACAAAATTGTTGAACTTTAGCCTTCTCATCAGTAAGATATGATACATACCTCAATAGCTCCAGAAACTTGGTCTTGTACTCTTCATCTACCATTGATCCCATCTTTAGCTCATAGAATTCCTTGGCTTTACTATCGTAGTACCTCTCTGACAAGTACTTCTTCCTAAAAATCCTCTTGAACTCCCACCAACTCAAATCATTTGTCCTGATGTCTTTGAACCACTTAACATTTTCCCACCAAATGTCTGTTTTACCTTTGAAACTGAATATAACTACTTTGGCCTTCATTTTATCTGTGTACTCATGCACATCAAAGGATTTTTTCATCCCAAGTATCCAAGCCTCAACATCTTTCGGCTTCTTCACATATCCATCCAAAGTAGGTCGCTTCGATTTCTTAAACTCATTTGGTAAGTATCCCCTATCATTCCTCCTGTGAGCATGATAGCGATAACGACCATGATGTCTATCAAAACCATAACTAGAATAGTACATGTGCTCATCACCCCTCCTATCTAGAGTGTCCAACAACTTGTCATCTCTCACCGTGTCAGATATATCCGACATTTGTCTACTAGGAGACCTACCACCATATTCCCCATTATTTATATCCTCATGTCCATGGTTGATCCGAAGTGGCCCTTGTTGTCGCAAGTCTGACAAACTCTGAAGGAGTATAGCATTAACCTTTGCTTGTTTCTCTTGTTCTTATATGATCCAGTCATTATCTGCCTTATAACTCCTTATCTCTTACTTCAAACTTCTCAATGTGTCTACCAAATTAGAAGAGTGCCCCACACCATGGTACCCATCTGATTCATAGGGAGATTATATGTAGTCTACCACCTTGCTAGCCATTTGGTATCTTTCCTACAATGCATAATATGTCTGATAAACCAAATCACAATAAATCAATGTACCTTAGTATAATTTGGGGAGGATACCTTGTTTGCAATACCATCAAATCAATCTGATACATGTATAACATAATCATAACAGAGCCCCAAGGGTTAGCTCAACTGGTCAAATAAGTGCCTCGTCGTTCGAGAGGTCACAAGGTCAATTCTTCCCAAAGACCTTGGGGTTAGGCCTAGCTATTGGCCGCAAGGCTTGATACGCTTGATCAAACTCAGATATTTCCATGGATGTATCAGCCACCCAATGGCTGCAGGTGTCCGTGAACCACCAAAAAAAAAAAAAACATAACGACATATAGACATATAACAAGTAAGTGCCTCAACACGTAAACATCATTCTAGCTAGGGTCCAGTCATCAATGCAGGGTCATATCAACAATGGATGTTATGACCTCATGCATGACAACATCCATTACTCCATTGTACACATTGCCACATGCAACCATCAACATTCATAAGTAACACCAAATCAACTACACATACGCATAGATGCATGTAGTCGAGCATAAGCAATCAATTCTTGTAATCAACCTACAAGACAGATACATGTAATCAAACCTACAATAATGTAGCCTAACATACAAGGATGTAAGTAGGAAACATAAAATAAACATGTGAGTGACATGTAATAATATGTAACCAATCATATACTCATGATGATGCATTCCACAAACTCAACATAAAATTCTCCATGGCAACCTTACTTCAACCATAATCAATCATCAAAAAAATGTAACAAGCACATGGAATTCAAGTGTAAGAGACACACATGCAACTAGCATGCATGCATGACCAACGCACACTACCCATTCAGTCCGAGGGGTGAACCATGCTCTGATACCACTCTATAACACCCTCCTCACACATCTATCCAAGTAACCATGCAAACCTGGTAAACATGCGAGGAGAGGATACTATGATTGGATTCAACCTCCTATGTGACCTTAAGGAAGTGGAATCGATGAAACACGTCAACAAACCGATCCACATCGGCAACAGAACCCTTAGGAGACATGTCAGCCACTCAAACATCTTGTTGTTGGGTCCCACTGATGTTCTGGACATCTTAAGCCTTAGTCGCTCTTATGCTATAGGCATGAGAGTGTCTAGAAACCCAAAGTCGCTCTCACAGGCTTGCCTACTAGCGTCCAGAGGTCCAATTTTCCAGTTTATGCCAGTGACCCTGGGATTTGAGCCACTTTTTCATGCCCAGAGCCCAAGTCACTGCCCATAATGGAATGATAGCTTAAAATCATTCAAAGAAAAAGGAAACAATGATGCAAAAGAAATAAGTTAAACAAGACCTTAATCAGACCCCTACTAGCCATGCCAGGCGTTTCGTCAAAAATATCATCAACATGTAACCTACAGGTGTAAACAACAAAATTAAGTGTAGAGAACTCATACTTATCTGAGAATCGTTGTGAACCATTGTTCCCTCATGGCATTTGTTGCATTATCACCTATTACGCCATAGATACATTATTCATTAATTTACAAGAAAAAACATGTTGAGAGCCATACATAGTTGTTGTCATAAAACACACATATAACCAAGATAATAACAATAGAAATATTCATGAAAAACTATGTAAACTTTGAAACGGGAACTATAAACTCAAAACAAGAACTCTGGCCAAAAAACCTCGAAAAAACATCAAAAACAATGCTAAAAATGAAAAGTGTGTATACTGGAATGATGATTTTATTTTTTAGGGGTCAATTTTGAACATGTTTTAAAAATGGCAGTGACTACGAAATTTTCATGCAAAATATAGC